>JADRCO010001003.1:0-23650 GCA_021464525.1 Rhizophagus sp. LPA8_4_AMF
ATAGGTACTTCGAAAAGATAGAATTTATCAGTACGAAAGAAATGATTAATATGATCATCATGAGTATTTATTAAAAACGGAGAATTATTGTTACGCAATTTTTCGGTCGTACGGTTGATCGTATTTGATTAAGTGTGGGAAATGTAATATGTTCATTACTATTGTGAGTACTGTACTACCAACTTAATGTTTTTGTTTACTATAACTAGTCTACTTTCGGTACATCTTTTCATCAATCCTAATTTTGCAGATAATTATTTCAAACGAAAAAATAGCTATAAATTTTCGAACGACCCTAGCATCACCATGTAAAAAATGGTAGCCGGATTTGTTGCCAAGTTGCATATGATCTGTGCACATGACCCGGACGATTATTTTCGGTAATTATATCCTTTACACAACACACTTCCATTTTCTTCTTTTTTTTTATCTAAAAAAATTGTTAATATATCATATCAACGATGCTGCGCATGCGTCAATAATGAATTTAAATTATCATTAAAAGAATCCTGATATTTTTTTTTTAAGTAAGATGATGATTTATTTAGCGCTAAAGCAATAAAGACGAAATCAACAATAAGTATTTGAATTTCATTATCGAATTTGTGTATGTTTACTGTGTTATATATAATTTTTAATTTGTTTTTATTAATGTGTTTAAAGTAAGGGTTGTAAAGGATGTCATTGTACTAGAGAAAACTATGAATTTTTAAATGAAAAAGGAGCTATTTTGAAAAATGTTGCATACTGAAACGATATTAATCACACTCAATAAAAAATAACAACAGAAAACCTGATGTAATGAGTATATAACAGAAGTCATATATAATTCTTTAACTTATTTAAGTAATACTAATGAACTTTATGAAGGAGAAAACATGTGGGTTTACCATATTAAGAGTGAGAAAAAGGACTCTCTTCTTTTGACATATTATTGCAAACGCTGGGCTGATCTTGAAAAACCACCAACAAACATTCATTATTAGTTAAACAAAGAGTTACTCCTGCTTATTTAAAACGGTACCATTATAAAAGGTCAATAAACATTGAAATTTTATCAGTTTGAACTATATTAACATTAAAAATTAAGCTAAATATCATCTATGGTAAAAAATATTTGAATGATAATATTAAAGCAATAAAAAATCGCCAAACTACACCAAGAACTTGGAGAGATTTGAACCATAATACAATGTATTGGGAATAATATTGTATTGTATCATGTTTAATAGCATTTGTAAATATCAAAATAATTAAGAACAAAATACTTTAAGAAAGTCAACAAATATAATATTAAAAATCTATTAGCAAAAAAAAGTAAAATATAATACCTTAATAGTTTATTGTAATAAATAACAAATTACAAATGTATTAAGTAAGCTTCTTTTGCTTCGCGATCAAAATATAATTACCGAAAATAATCATCCGGACCATGTGCACGGATCATGTGTAACCTGGTAGCAAATCCGGCTACCATTTTTTACATGGTGCCGTTGGTAAATAACCGTGTACTAATACCTTTATAGTTACGAATTTTGCTAAACACGTGATATTTAACCGATCATCTACCAACCAAGGTCAGGTGATTTACAATAATTTATCAGTTCTCAAATCTATGGAACAGACGTATTCCGAAATACCTGTAAGAGCCAATTTTTATTTTAAAATTTTTCGATTAGTTTTTTTTTGTTCTTATCCATTAGAGTTATATAAATTTAACTACTTAATAAAATGGGTTATCTTCTACACAGATAGCTCGATAGAAATTTTTAAATAATTATTCACAAAATAGAATTATGACTGATCATCAATGTATAAAATGTATAAATCATTCTCACTATAGTTTCATATAAGTCATTGTAAACTTTTCATATACAACTTTCATATATTTTACACGAGTCATCTATAACCCCTTATCTAGCCTCTTTAATCCTCTTATCCTAATCTTCCTAACCCTAATCTCTTTCCTAGCCCTAATCTCCTTCCTTAATCCCTTTCCCTCTACTAGAATACTAGATGGTGGCGGTGATGGTGATGGCGATGGGAATCGATTAAGCAGTATAGTTCTTCCATAATTAGCGCATACTCATCTATAGACAGTTCCGAGAGGTCCATAAACTTGATGTTGTTCAGCGTCAATCGGGTGATTTGGAAGAATAGCGCAATTTCAGAAACTTACTATTGCGATCGCGTGATGGTGAACAACTTTTGCTACAGTCCCACAGTAGGAACGGTTGGTCGTAAAAAACATGATGCTACTCGTGGGTGTCACTTCCTAGGAAGTCCTTGTGGTGGGGCCATTTATCATTAATAAAAGTGACATATATATTAAAGTGCAAGATAAATTTTTATACAAAATTTATTACAATCGACATTTAAAAATGGATCAAAGGAATGGACTTCGAATAGAGGTTTTTACAGTTCATCCAAGAGAATTCGATTACCACTAGCATCAAAAAATACAAAAAATATTACAAATGGAAACGAAAACTCGACAGCATATTCATAGCGATTACTATTCCAGGATATCTAAAGAATGATGGAAACCAACTAATGGAATAATGAAATATCCGAATATTTAAACGCAATCTGCAAAATCAATTCATCGGGAAGTCACAATGGATGGATTATAGATTCAAGAAAATGACAAAATACTGAAAATTCTAATGGAAAGGAATAAAAGTTTCGGTATTGATGATCAAAGGTAAATGAGTTCCATAAACAAGATAAAATATGTTCTTTAAGCCATGAAATGAGGTAATTCATAATGATTTTTAAGCGCCATATGAAACTCAACATTTACTATTAAAGACTTTGCACTAATAATAGGTTAAATTTATTTGGTTTATCCAACCGAAATAATCAAAAAAACGATAAGCGTGGCAATTTTTTATTCATCTTAATCTAAAAATAAATATCTATTTATTATATTATAGTTTTTTTTTATAAACAAATAAACATAGAATTTATATTATCTATAATCTAATAGCTAAAGTATTCTTCCCTTATATTTTAATATATTTTCCTGTGCCTATAAAATAAAATAAAACATTTTTGTGAATAATCAATCGTATGACTTCTTAATTTTAATTAATAATTATTTACCTCTGTTAAAGTCTTACTCGATATTGTTGGTAAACGTGAAATATATTGAGGAATAATATCGTATTTAATTGGTGGTTCCTAAAATAATATTTTAATCTTAACTGACTGTCCCACGTTTAAAATTTTCACAATTATCTTTAAAAATAAAAATATACCTGAATAGGCGGACATAAATCTATTGGGAGATACCTTCCTTGATTTTGAAAGAAAGTTTCTCTTTGTTGTGCCTCCTCTGAATAAAGAGTTGATATTTAAAAAAAAATCTTTTACTAACATAACAAACAATTAGCTAAATTATGACTAAAAAATACCAATATATAATCCATCTAGTTTCGCTAAATATTCTTCGGCAATTTTTTCATGCTGCTCCCTTACTCGATTTCTTCTATCAATCTCCATGATCATATGATCATATGACTTAGAGAATTCTTCATACCTAGATTTTTGAAAAAATATATTATTATAATTACTTAACAAAATAAATTAAACAAAAATTACCATAAATTTAAATTATATAATTCTTCCAAATAACGATCTACAATAGTGGAACTCCTCTCAAAATCAGCTTCAAGTTCTTTCATTGTATTTACAATACTTTCCATTTTTGTTCCAAAACCTTCTAATTCCGTAAATAATTTAGCAGCCTCGTCATATGATACTTGATATATTTGATTTCTAATGCGAACTTCTTCACTAAATAATAATTTAAAAAAATTAATATATAATATATACTTTTAGATTGTATTCATTAATTTTTACCAAGTGGACTCGATCTTCTGAAGGCTTTCTTGTAATTCTTCAACTATAGTCGGTATTAAATCTGTATCTTCCTTCAGAACTAGAAAGAAATATTAGTATACGTATATTTTTTAATCATATAACTCAGCAAAGCGTTTATATCCTACCAGAAATATCTAACTCTTCAGTATTCGATTGGCAAGCTCTATAATAATAAAAAAAGTTAAATGAGTAAATTAATTGTGATCCAAAAAGAAAGAAAGAAAAATCATGTATGCTTACTTTAAAGCTGCAGCAACTTGATCATAATGTTTTGCTAATGAAACTAAAATATCCGCCATAGAACGAGTTTCTTGATCCAATATATTACATTTATCACGAGAAAATTCTATAACGGACTCTTCAAATGAAATGGTATTACTTTCGAGCATTTCGTTAAATTGTATTAAATGATTTTTTATATGCTCTATTAATGTTAAACTATTATTATAATAATTCTATACGAAGAAAAATTAACGATATGTTTTGTTAATAAATATCTTACACAAAAAAATAAAAGACAGAAAAGACAATCATTTACCACTATAGCCGAAACTTCTTCTCGAGTTTTATCTTTTAATTCTTGTACGCTTTGTTCTTCAACGTAATCATATAAAGTGATCTTTTCTTCAATTTTGTTATTATAATCTTTTTCAATAAAATCAAATTCAAGCCCTCTTTTTCCTCCACTTAAATCACCACCTCCTGGTGGCGTATTTTCTCGTGTTGATTTTTCTAATGCGACTGCATTCTCTCTGATTGATATATCAACATGTTTACAGCGCAAATTTTGTAATGTATTTTCTAACTCATTAGTTAACATCATCAATTCTTGTTCTTTACTCTAAATTTTTTTTTAAATAAGGGATGAGATTTAATTTTTTTTTAAAAAAAAAAATACTACACAATAAATGGCTTACTTACAGAATAAAATTGTTGTAATATTCCATTTTGTTTTTCTGCAAAATTCTTCAATTTTTCAACCGACTTCATTATATTACAACGCAAATTAAAACTTTTTTTTTTAAAAAAAATAATAAAATAAAATAAAATAAAAATAAAAAATCGATTCAAAACACCTGAACTTGAACTTCCAATTCACCCCAAAGAAATTTTAATTTAGGGCAAATTTTTTCTATATTTTCGACATCAACTTTGCATTCTTTTACATAGTTATCAGCTTTAGAACACAAGTTTTCTCCAAATTGTAAAGTTTTTTTTGATAATGATGTTAATACTATTAATTCTTGTTCCATTGAGATCTCTTTTCTTTAATGTTTATTAATAACAAAGATGATTTATAAGACAAAAATACACTCGGAGATTACAATATTTATATCATTTTTTCGTGAAACCATGCATAAAATTTAGCAATTTTTCCATTTGAAACTCCAATTGGACGATCTCGACGATCATCACGTAACTCGTACAAAAGCTCGAGATAAAATTGGACGCTAACACAATGAAGGAATAATACAAAATTTGATAGGACAAAAGCGTCTTTGCCGTCGAATTTGAGCCAAAGAAACAGTAAGGACGGATAATTATAATTAAATTTGGTTATCAATGAAAACAGAAAATTCTGCAATGAGTCTGTCAACTGATTTTCTATAGCAAATGATGCTGGAGAAAACATTTATCTTGTAACATATACAAAAAAAAAAAATTTAATTGTTAATAAATAAGAATTAGTAATTATAAAATTATCAAAAAAAGTCATTTATCACCATTTTCGCATGGGCACATTTGATTTGTGAAAATATATTCGAATTCGAATACCGAGTCTTTGTCCAGATTTAGTCTTGTAATCGTCCAATATTCATATAATAATCAGTATTCTATTTTTAATTGTTGCTGGAAAGATTCAGAAGCCGTTGAAATATATGATGCAAACATTTGATTTTGTCCTGCGCTGAGTAGTTAAACGTAACAAGATTTGAACTCAACTAACCAAAGAGAATTTCGTCAATATGAAGTAACCTACATAAGAACTTTGGAAATAAGTGAGCTTTTTCTGACAGAATATAAAAAAAATCGATGAGTAACTAGCCGTCGCGTAAAACAAAAAAGGAGCTAAAAATTGAGATCCACTCAAAGGCATTGTTGTCAATGGTTTCCTTCTGCATCTATTTGGCATTAGTTTGCAGATAGAATGCAAATTCGGAATTTGTTCTGTGCATGTATGTGCATGTATGCAAAATAAAAGACCACGTTAGTATTGGTTACAAAAAGTATTTCTTCTCAGAGATTACATAACAATTCCAACAATAATGTTGAAAATGTTAATGATATTAACCTTAATAATCATCCAATAATTAATTAAATATCAAACCATATAAAATAAATGGATAGGATGTTCAATATGAATCTAATGATAATTTAAAATCTTGTGCACCATAACGTAAAGCCTTCAACTTCTTCATACTTGGGACACTATGCCCGTTATACAGTAATTTTAAACTTAAGGCAAGGAAATACTTTAATTGAGCGTCTAAAATTCATTTCAAGTCATGTACGGAATGCACACAAATTTTGAAAACGAAATTTCCAAAGAGGCGTTTTTATGCATAATTTAATTTCTAATGGTGGCTAAGCCGCGGTATTTAAAAATATCATAGTGTAAGATTATAAGAACAATTAATAAATTATCATCAAATACTACTTAACATTTTCTTATTCAAAATTCAAATCAATCAATCAGTAGAAATGTGTATATGTGTGAAAGCAAATTTTGGTCATGTAATGAGGATAAAATTGTCGATGATAATAATGATTGTCTTTAAAGATTCCCAATAACGTCTCAAGGTCCGTCATCGTTAAATTGCGTGATATCAATTATGGCTCTCACTTTAATATTGTGTTTGGACCTCTATATTAACATTCTTTATAGCTTCATTTCTTATTAACCTGGAAAAAATAAGTAAAATCAAAGTTTTGATTTCGCACCGTACTTACCAAATTTTTTTTTTTAAAAAAAAAGAAAAGGGGATTTTTTAAAAAAGGATAAAAGGAAGGGGCGCGGATTAAGGTTAGGTCAGAAATAAGTAAACAATCGAATTATAATATAAGCCATTCCAAGATTTGGAACTCTTATTTTCAAAGTTGACAAAATGCTCTTCGGTTAAGTTTGAGCGTGCTTATGAAAGAAAAGTAAATAAAAAAAATATTATCTTTATCATTAAGCACCTACTCTTGACCGCATTATGCCGAATTTGACAGAGCATTATACGTTACGGCATAATATGCTGTCGCGTAAATGAAAAAAATTTGAAAAGCGAATTGGTTTTCCGATAGGATGCAAATTTAGAGTTTGTTCTGTGAAGGTAAGTATACAAAAATAAGCCTACGATATAATTAGCTATTAAAAAAAATATAAATTTGTGTTTTGTATAATATTGCACGATTGTGTAATAGAAAAGAATGATTATTTACATCAAAATTACTTATGACAAAGAATGACATCTAATGATAGCGATTGAGGGTTAGGAATACAATTATTTATTGGAAATTCATTAACTCGAAAGACGAAAAGAAACCGGTAATAGTTTTTGTTTAAACATTGGGCAACGATCGGTTATCATTTCGAGAAGGGAAGCGAGAAAGAAGGAAAATTTCGTTCATATGAAAAGTTTTAATTCAAGACGAGTCACATTATTTGGTTCGTGTATTTGTTATGTGATTTGACTTTAATGTTAATTCATTTTGCATATTTTGCATGCCAATGGCTCAAACACAGTATCGAAAAATATAACATTGTGATGATACAATTGTTTAAGTTCTAAAAAAAACTTTTTTGACATACCAAATTACCTTTATATGAATATGTGAGATGAATAAATAAATAAATACATAATTATAATATAAAGTATGATTATGTGTGCTACGTGCATTGTGCATTTCGATTGCAATTCGATTATCTCACACGGTGTTAAATTGAATTCTTATTCTTTATAAAATTTGACCAGCTCAGTGATTATAACTGTTGTTATATCGCCAATATAAATTTTTGTTAGTACAAACTGGAGTTTTATCATATAATTTTTTTCCCATATCCCTGCATTTCTTAATATCTTTCTTAACGTCCTCAAACAATAATCTTACAAATTGTTCCTTGTTTCCTCGTCCCAGATTTCTCTCGTTTGATATAAAAGATTCAAGACGATTTTTATTTATAAAATTTAAAGCACATCAGGTTTAGTTGATTCGACCTTATCCTTACGTTTACGAGATATTCGAGTCTATATTAACATTATCGATAACTAAATCAATAATAAGTCCGTACAAATGTGGCTTTATCAGTTTTCTCTCAACGATATGTGGCGCAGTAACACGCGATTAACCTGACCTCAGTTCACACTTTACAGTCTCTTCACGTGAGACCAGGTTGTCTAATAAAAAAAAGAGGATAAATAAAAAAAATATCGAGACACAAATGTTATACATTAAAATTGCCGAATTTCTCATTAATAATCTAATAAAAGAAAATATGTATAGAAAGATCACTTTTGATAAAATACATAAATCATATGAGCAGTTCGAGATAAATCTTTTCAACGGGAGGTAATTATATTAACGGTAAAATTTAAGCGAGAGAGCAAAAAAAAAAAATTAACTTTATGCTGGAACTCTCATTAAATGAAAAATAAGGACTTATACTACATGTAAAAGTATAACGCAGAATAAAGCTTTATTTTTTTTTATTTCCTTTAGATATCGATAGAAATTTAATACTGTATTAAAATTTGACTTAAAAACCTGGCTATAACAACACTTACAAATTATTCTTTTTTTTCCTCTTCGCTAGGGAACTTAAAGAGATAATGATACATCAGCAGATAGATTTTCATGTTTATAATCAGTAATTTTAAGGAATGATCATTCAATGTTCGCCTACTCTGTTAATTGATTCTTGTGACTGTTTGATTAGTTCAAGTTTCTTTTCAAATAGTTTTTCGGTCTTTTCAAGTGATTTTTCGAACCGTCTTTCGCAGTGTTGGAATTGGACATTGACCAATTCCCAATAATGGACTATTGGACTTTGGACCTAATGGAGATAGTCCAATTCCTTTATAATTTTGGCCAAATCAAGCAGTTTACCATATGGGCCGATTTGACGTATCATATGATTCATATCCATAGTAAATATCTGATATGCATACAGTATATATAAAATTAATTTTGCAATATCAATAATTAATAATCCAACATAATATGATGTGTTTGTAAATTAACAATAATTGGTTAAAAGGACGATCAATTGATTATAAAGTTTATAAAATATTATAACGAACTATTTATGTATTTTAAAATTACATATAAATTTATGGCTGTTGGACGAAGTCTATAGTCCAATAGTCCAAATTTTAATGGAATTGGAATGGACTAAGTCCAATAATCCAATAGTCCAATGGTCCAAAAGTCCAATATTCCAAAAGGCCAACACTATCATAGTAATCATATTCCGGCGGCTCCAAGTGCACCAGCAGTAGTTATCCCAGTATAAATTCCCGAATTTCCAGGAATTTTGACTAATAGAGAAAAATTAACGTTATTCATATCCTTAATAAATTTTATTACGCTAATACATTCCATAAATTTATTATTTCCGTTGGTTAAAAGGTTCCCGTGTTATTTGAACATATTATAAGGTTTTAACAATCGAAAATAGGAGTGGAAAGAGCAAGTTTTAATTAAAATTTTATATATTCGTGACTAATAATAAATTATACTTGATCAGTTTCTTAATAGCGAATTTAGTGAAAAAAAATAAAATCCAATAAAAATAATTAAAGTATATTAAAAATAAATTAATAAATGTAAAATTTTAAGGGTATAAATAAACGAATTATTAAAAATAGATAATTATTTTTAATCCAAAATAATAATAAACCATATGATTTTAAAAATTGTATTGTTCTCCTTGCATATTAGAGCAATTGTTTTTATACTTAGAACAAACTTATGTAAATCGAAAAAGGAAAGATTAACGAGCTTATTAGTTTTACCCGAGTTACTCGATCCTGGCACTATGGAGTAAATGGATCACGACAGGATTTTGTTTCGTCTCTATTATAGACAACGTGTCCGCAAATTCAACAATTAATGGCGGCTTAATTCATTTTACTTGAATCGATGTTGGTTGCAATATTTTACGCCGTCATAATGCCAAATTGGCGAAATAACATGGGTAATTATGCTCCCATGTATAACTAACTAATAACTATTCCTCAAAATTTGTAATTGGCGGAAAGGAGAAAAAAATTATAAAACCAGATCCAAGAACAGACATATCTGTTGCAAAGTTCCACAGATTCGAATGATCAGTGCGATACATCTCTTCAGAATGCAAGAAATGCCTTACAGACATCTGATCAAATTTTTTTGGAGAGTAAATTAGAAACATTATAGAAAGGTGTTGAAGAAATAAAATATCATGAACTCTTCAAATAAAAATAAGTTTATTATATGTTCGATTGAAATAACTATAATTACGTTACTATTTCATTTGTCATTTTGGACAGTCTCTGAGTTTAGTGTATTCATTAAGAATTATTAAGCTATGTTCAAGAACTTTTTTCAAGTTGTTCTAGTTTTTTTACACGCAAAATATGCTCATACGTTGCGACACAATAGTCTTCAGAAATTTTATGTAAAACTGGGCAAAGCTCAGAACACTCTATGCATTTTTTTTTGTATCGCCTTCTTGTTCATTATTTTGAAAAGTATTATCCTCATTTTCTGATAAATTGTCGTCTAAGGGGACTGTAAAATGACGAACCTTTTCTTTATCTGTAATCGGATGTTCTTTAGAACAGAATTATTTCTTTCCTGAAATAGGGAGGACAATTCCTTATCTCGTGACACAAATCTAAATTTTTCTTGGTCAAAGGATATGACCTTTTGCTTTGTATAGACAGGGTATACTTAAAGTAACCTTTTTACTCAGACTGTCTATTTCAACACAGTACCCAGTGATCACGCTTCTACCCAATACAGAACGGAACATCGAAATGCCACCCTAATGGCATGAAAATAGAATTTGTTGTCACTTTCTAATCGTCAATTTTTCATTTGAGGACTTCGATTAACCTATTTTAAAAATATTGCTTACATATTTTTTATATTGATAGGGTTTTTTGTAAAGATATTAAATAACAAATAAATTTCATGACTAAAAAAAAATATTTTGATCATTTCTTACTAGTATTAATATTGATCATTAATGATTCCAATAAAACTTCTACTTTAGCAAGTTTAATAAGAATATCTTGTACAGTCAACTATCTAAAAAGCGTCCTCTGATTAGTTCCAAGCTTTATATGATCTCCAATGTCACCCTCTCTAAATGCACTATTTTATGGTCCTGGGGTGCATCATGATCTTTTTCTAATTCTTCGTGACACTTGGGAATAACTGAATCTAAAAAATAAATAATGAATGAATGAACGAATAAATAAATTACAATTCAACACAAAATATATTCAATATACTGTAGTAAAATGTAATACGAAGTTATACATACCATAAGAAAGTAACGCGCATAACTAACGAAAAATAAGAACCATGATTGCAATTGGATGTTGAACGTTCCATTTCTCTTTTTTTAAAAAAAAGTATTATGTTAGATTAGATGAAAGATTCGCGAGCCTTAATACATAAGATTTCGATCAATTTGTACCTAAAATTTTAAATAAATCGACAATAAACCAATCATAAACTTTTCGGTTATTTCTTGTAACAAATATATCATCCTAAACAAAAAAAAATAAATACAATTTTGAAAACATAAGCTATATCTCTTACTATACGTTTCCAAGAGTATCTTAAGGAATTTTTGTAAAATTATGCGTTTATTACCGTAATTACCAAATTAATTTCTGAAATACGTGGGTTTTATGTCAAAATATTTAAATTTAATATATTTAATATATAACTGGTCAAAAAGAAAAAAAAAAGGAATAATAAGTATTACTTGAAAACCACTTACGTTATATTTTACGCAAATCTTAGAATAAAATAAACAAAAGGATAACAATGTTACCATATTGATTGTTAAGAACTAATCAAATTCATATAATATAATACCAACTATGCAATTATTTGTTTATAGAACTCTTTTGCAAAATTTACCAAAAAGCTTCGGGACGATTGAGAAGATCGTTCGTAGGAATAATAACAGACTTCCATAAGCCTCATGAAAATAAAAGGAAATTTGGACAATTCTTCATCATGCTATTTATTAAAACTGATTAAACTAATTATTGTAAAACTTTAAAAATATAGGAAATGAAAACTCATTTGAGTGATAAGAAAATAAAAAATAATCTTGATCGATATATGCCAAATAAATTTTTTTATCATTACCTCTTCACGACATCTTGCTGAGAAATCCGAAGTAATATATATATATAATGATTTTTAATACGATTTTTGCTATGAAATAACGAAAATTAAGAAATTTGGTATAACTGATAACAATTGAAATCTGAATTGCATAATATATAATTTTTTCCAGTTACACGAAATAAAACTGAAAGAAGGTTTCAAACCTTTTATAGTACATTTGATAAGCATTTTACATGCTTCAGTGTTTCACCATCGCATCTGATCCGATGAAATCAATAAATGTTCTTAGATCATTAATGGCATTTATAACATAACAAACATGTAATATTACTTTTCCGGAATAGTATTTCGTTTTACTGTCGAAATCGGCGTCAATAATTTAGCCATATAATTCGAACTCTTATCCAAAAGATATCAATGAGATGCCTTTATTACACAAAAAAAAAAATAAAAAAAGATCCAACTTTATAAAAATTTATAGTTTCACTTGGATATCCCAATCGTGTTTACTAAAGCTCATCAACGTATTAAGTGCGATTATTCATTTTTATGACTGAAATAAGAATAAATGCTATTAAAGCATATTACAATGAAATTACGTTACTCAAGCATTTATTAATTTGATTCTTTTTTTTTTATTGTTAAATAGTTAATATTTTTAGCACGTTGTACCTTCCTGATAAAACTGATGAAATATATCGTAGTTATTACAAGAGTCAAAATGCTTTGAAAAATTAGGCGAAAAAAACAAATTGAATATGAAATTAACAATAGATGAGTTAATATAATTAGACATATTATTTTATTAGTTATTATTCTCTCATTGTCATCCTATTTATCAGAAATTATATAGCTGCGCCATTGAAAATAAGTTTTAAAGTTTTTAATGAATTTATAACTACGTAACATCACATCGCATCAGTTTATTCCTAAACATGTAAATGTTCACCCATTTTTTACCGATAACTGATAGATATTCTCTTTGTTTGGTTTTAAAAATCGGAAAAATTCGGGAAATCAAGATTTTTTTGAACATATATTTGTTAAAAAAAACAATATCATGATGAATCTTATTCATGTTTTTTAAGATTATCTTTTATCTGCACTGCACGTATCAAATGCAATATGCACATAATGCACATATCTATACAACATGGTTAAGATAAAATATATGTAAATTTTTTTTTTTTGTCGTTTATAGCGTGAATTATTATTGCAGCGGAAAAGTATATGCCGGATGACAACATTTTTTTTCCCCCGAGTTATGCAATCAGCCAAAGAAAGAATGGGTGATGAAAAAAACCGGAAGGAAAATTCCTTTTTTTAAAATTACTGACCAATAACATTTATCTGTAAAGTGATCTAAGTCTTTCCCGAAATTGGTATTTGACTCTTCAAAAAGAAATTTTTATTTATTTATTTATTTGTTTTTTTAAAAAACAATGCAATTATGCATGTATGGTTATGCGTAAATCACATCATTTATCGGATTAATTCCATAGTTTATTTATTTATTTATTTATTTTTTTAATAAATTTAGATACCATAACAACTTCATTCTCGGAACCTTCCTTTTATTTTTTTCTTTACTATATTAATTGATGTTATTTTTATATAAAGTAATCTAAGATGGTATAAATGTAGTGTAATAATAAATTTTTAAATTAATTAGTGATTTAAGAAAGTCGATTGCAAATAGAAGATAAATTCTTTAAATCAATATATTTTGCTATATATTGATGTAAGAGATATAAAGTAGGTCTTGATGAGATGAAAAATCATTAATTGTATTTGTTATTTATATATAATGTTTAGTAACTATAGAATGTGATTGTATGAGGTACCTCTATGTATCTTGCTCTCTTGCATGATAGTATTTTCTTATAGGAATCTAATAAATTAGAACTAATTTTTTTGAAATTATTAAATTAATTTTTAAATTACTAAAAAAATTACAAATTGAAATAGCTTATTTATTAATTTTCAGACATAAAACTGTATCATTAGATAATAGGAATCTGACAAATTAAATTTCATTTCTTTATGATCATTGGATGTCAAAATATTCTAAAAAAGAAAACAATTTTTTTAAGATTAATTTTATTCTTATGGTTTTAAGGCTTTGTCTTATTTTCATATATGCATCATGATGTCCAGACATCATCATCATGATGCTAAATAATTTGCATTCAGATCATTTAACTGGATATAAGGATCGTAATAAATGTTGTTGTTCACAAATCTCATTGCTCAGAACGAAACAAAAATATTGAGCTCATTTATCATTTATTATAAAATACATTTGAATAAAGAATCTCACGTGAAATATCAACAATAAGAATAATTATTAAAATTAAATAAATTATATGTCAAAAGTATGCATGATGTGACGTATCCTTTATAACCAAGTGACGTCATTTCATTGGGTATTTATAGTCTAGTATTAAATCTCGTCTGAGAAATTAATATATAGTTGCTACAATAACTTTTGCATGAATAATTACGTAGTTGAGGTTTCGTATAAAAAATATAAAAATGTCCGGATTATTTTTAAGAAGTCAAAGGTTTTTATTGAATCATCATATAAACTATGTTGCTTTTTGGCAAAAAAAAAAAAAAAAAAAAATGATTATTTTAAGTTATAAGATTTTGTTTTTTTTTTAATGAGCGTCAAGAAGAGAAATTTTTAAAAAGTAGTATTGTTATTTTTTGGGGGATTTTTTTTTCTTTGTTCAGCCCTAGAAATGCAGCACGTGTGCAAAGAACAAAATTTATTCGTCTAACCGAAGATCTACAGTATAAAGATTGTGCAATAAATAGTTAGTACCTTGGGGTATTTGCCAAAAAAGCAAAATTATGATTTCATGCCTTATTTCAATCATGTGTGAGTATGTAATTTACAAACAATTATAAATTTATAACCAAAGATGTTATAATTGTTTTCTAAATATATCACGGTGCATATTTGATTATTTTTTCAGTGTAACCATATTAAAAACTTATTAAAAGAGTCTTAAAAAGGTCTAATAATAATAAAAAAAATCAATATAAACAATTTTTTTTTGACAGCTAGATTTTATATTTGTTGTACAACTGTAAATTGTAGATATTGAAATTTTAAGATTTATTACTACAACCTTCTAATACAATGGAAGAATACCAAAAATAGATATTAGAAAAATTTTTTTTAATATTAATCTTTAAATCTGATAAGACACGTGAAAAATTGACAGGTATTATTAAAGATGATATTTAAATCACCCATGAAAGATTGTTAAACCAACACGTTTAAACTCTAAACAAATCATTTACTAAGCATATAGTATTGTGTAGCGTAGAATTACAAATTATCCGAAAGTATTTCTTAAACAGGAAATGAAGCTAAGAAAAAAAGAGGTCATGAAAGAAATAAGTACAATGAAAAAAACAATAATTTCTTAATATGGTGCTATATAATGCGCAATCTCAATCAAATAGCGAATAAGAATTTTCAATTCATACACGGGCTATTATTTAAGATAATCGATTGTGTACAATGCACATAACGTACATAATCATATTTACATAAGTTTTATAACCATCTCATTTTTACTCTGCGATGAACAAACATTTCGAATTTTCTTTCCTTTTCTTTTTTTTTTTTAATTTATATTCTTTATTGATATATTAATATTTATTTATTTATTTAATTTAACTTTTATATTTGAAGGTACTTTTTGGTATATCAAAAAAAAAAATTTTTTAGAATTATACGGAATAATTTTCATTGTTGTATCATCACAATGTAATTTTTTTTCTTAAAGCCTTATTACCTTATATATTTTAAGTTACGTTAATCAAAAGTACTGTGTTTGAACTATTGGCCCGTATTGAATTTTAATAAATGCAAAATATGCATTCACATTAAAAACTGAATTATGTTCAAGGCCAATCGAATAAACACGTTTTTACGAACTGTTTTGTTCTATATAATGTGACTCGTCTTGAATTAAACTTTCCTTGTGCAACGAAATTTTCCTTCTTTCTCCCTTCCCTTTCGAAATGAGTGACCGATCGTTGCCCCCTCGCTTTAGATTACCTTTACCAAAACCTATTAACGGTTCCTTTTCGTCTTTCAAATATAATGAATCTCCAATAAATAACTGTATTCCTAACCCTCAACTTTCTCAAACGTCATTAGATGTCATTCCTTGCCGTAAGTTATTTTGTTTATAATTTATCCCTAAAAGTAAAAAAACTTCATTTCTGTTACACAATTGCGCGATATTAAACAAAACAATTACATTTACTTTTTTTTTTTTTTTTTACCAATTCCTTAACGTAATCTTTTTATTTTTGTTTTGTTTTGTATACTTACACAGAACAACAAACTCTAAATTTGCATCCCGTCGGAAAACCAATGCCAAATCGACGCGGTAGAAAACCATTGTCGACAATGCCTTTGGCTGTAAGTATTTACGCGACAAAGTTACAATATGAATTTACCGTAATTTGACCGTTATTGAGCACCCTATTTTGCATATAATGCTGGTCAAATTCGATAATAATGCGGGCCAGGTTAACTAGTTTTCGGGGTGCTTAATACCTGTCATGTACGTTAATTTATTTATTTCCTGTAACATACTTCCTAAATGACTATCTGGGCTTGAGTCAATAGAAAAGGGAGAAATCCAATTTTTTTCTAATTTGTAGTTACTAAATTAATTTTGTATACATGACTGTGATCAGTCAAGTAAGCCAATAAAATCAATTTTAATAAAAATTTGAATTTCCCCCTTTTTTATTGACCGTTGCTCATCTCTTTAAATGTGTATCTCCTTGACTTTTTAACAAATTCCAAATTAAGCGAAAAAGTGCATTGAGTATTTATTTCTTATTTACTTCCCTTTTTTTCTTCCAATTAGAAAAAGCACGTTCAAAACCTTACTAACCAAAGAGCTTTTCGTCAACGCAAAGAAATCTACATAAGAAATTTGGAGTCGAGAGCTTCAAATCTTGAATTGCTTTATAATTCAGCACAGGACGAAATCAAATCTTTAAATGATAGGATAGCAATGTTAGAAAAAAGGCTTGCTTCTTCCAGGTTAATAAGAAGTGAAGCTATAAAGAATGTTAATAATAGAGATCCAAACACACATTATGGTGGGATTGTTAATTCAGCAATGTATCACGCCATAATTGATAATCACACTATTTATGATGAAAACAAAGACGGACCTTGTGATGTTATTATGAACGATGTAAGTCAAATAGATCTTAATGACAACATCAATAATTCATTAACGTCATCCATAAGAACGTCATCTTCATCTAATGCAATTTATATTCGTGCATCAAATGATTATTCAACGACTACTTCAAATGAACTATCATTACAGCAAATACCTAAAGATTCAGATCTCTTCTGTGACCCAATTACTACTTCGGATGAACGAATATGGATAGCCTCTACAAGTCCAACCACAACTTCCCCATTATATCCAGCATTCGTCGCAAGCAATCCGTCACAAAATACACGCGATAATGGTCCTACTTTCCCACCATCTCAAGACACTGAGTCACAATGGATTCAACCTTATTTCTCCCAAACAACACCAAATCATCCTTTAAATTTAAAATGGATTTTAAGTGATGCTCCGAATGAAGTATAAAGTGTCGGTGTACAAGGACTTTTTTTTTTTTTGTTTATTGGATAATTTATTCTCCTAGTTTTTTTCGTTATTCTATGATGGTGAAGGAATCTTCTTTTTTTATAACTTCGTTTATATTTCGTTTTTTCCCTTCCTTTCTCCCACATTTAAGAACAAATTTAAAGGTCGCTATTTTTATCTACCGAATATTCTCTTTATGATCAAAAAAAAAAATAATAATAATTTTTTTTTTTTTTTTAAGCAAAATTGCTCTCCCGAATTTATTTTTATATCTTCTTTCTTTTTCTTTTTGATCGATCAAAATCAAGCATATTTCTTATCTCCCCATAATTTTATGTAATATGATAAACAAACAAAAATATTAATATTTCTCTTTTCGTACTTCTTTTTATAATACACGCGTAATGTTCTTTTCCTCCTTCCCACATCTTCAGCGACCAAAAAACGATTTTATTAATCAATCCCTTCTCTATCGTTTGTTCTTTGACAGAACAATGATTTTTTTTTACTTTATTATTTATTTCTTTGATTTTTTTTTTAACCTCGGCCATAAGACAATTTTATAAGACAATTTTTTACAAAAAAAAAAATTTACTTTTATTCAGTAAGATGTATACATTAAGAAATTATGATATGAGGGAAAAATGATAAAAAAAAATATATATATGATTTATTTTTTTTAAAAAAAAAAAAAAAATAAGAAAATAAATCAAAACAAACCTTTGGGATTACTTTTTCAAATTAAAAGAAAATAATTTATTTATTGCTATGATTTGTAAAATCTATCGATAGCGTCCTTTATTACTTTTAATGAACCGTAGAAATAAATGGTTAGAGATGATTTATAATAAGCGGATAATGCGGATATGTGGATATGACGGTAAGTGTCGCTGTCACATAAGACACGTATATCTATAAATTTGTTCCATATTAAAAAAAAAAAGAAAAAAGATTAGAAAGTTCCGGTAATTCCCGGATAGTAACCATTATCCTAATATGCATATACTGTATATTACGGAAAAATTTACACGTTTAAAAATTACTGGTAATGAAGTAAAACCTGTTTATTAACTCGTTTAATCATCATCATTATTATTTTTTTTTATTATAAAATAAGGTTTCAATATAGTAATTCCAGCCTCCATTTATCATGTGGTATATAGTGGGTGATATATTGCATTTTCTTACCAGATAATTTCTGTTCCTAGTATAGGCGAAGAGCGAATGGCGTGACATATGTGACAATTTTTAAACCCTAAACAACAATACAGAACACGGGAGTTAATCTTGGCTTTTTTCCTTTCCGAAAAATCCACATGATAGCTATGAAACCTCTTTTTTTTTTTCTTTTTTTTGAGAAAACTCATAATCTCTTCTTATTAGTATACTTATTTTAAAACTTATTAAAATATTTATTTCTTTTCAGGTAACTAACAGAGTGTAATTTCTTCTTGTTCAGTTTATTTTTATTAAAGCCGACGGTCACTGTCCGCTAGACAATTAGCAATGTCGAATTCTAATTATTTTACTCGGCAATAAAAGTAACGCTATTAAAGGAATTTCTAAGGTGGTAGTTACGTTTTTGGAAAAAATTATTGATAATTATCACATCAAACACGTTTTCCGACCGTATATTCAAGGTAAGCCAACAATGTTTTCTAAATTATTAAAATTTTGACATTATATATTTCTGTCATTTGATTATTCTAATTATTAGAATATTAAACGTCGAATAATTCGTCAATAATTATCTGTGAAATTGTTAGTTTCAGATTTGAGTCACAAGTAATTTGATCGAATTTATTGCATAATCCAATATTTGTCCTTAGTAATCCGATTTATATGTTAATATAATTTTGCTTTTTTTGATTTAATACCTAATTATAGCACATATTCACGGCGGACGGTATTTACGAATGAGAAAAAAAAGTAAGTAATATTACTATTATCTCGTGAAGTCGTGACGAATATGAATTTAATCTGAATAGGTCTTATATTTGCCCAAAAAAATACCCAAAAGGAATTCTTGAACAATTAAGGTACGTTCAACCTATAGTAATAGTATAAAGAAAATGATATCGATACCGGTGGCGTTGATGTATGCCATCATTTTACATATTTAAATTTTTATTAAGGCAATCAGTAGTTCAATATATAAATTATTATATTGTACAAATAATGTAATGTAATGAACATCGCAGAAATAAAATAGTCTTTTAACTTCATATAAGAAAGGTCTTATACAGAAAAACATTCCTTTGAAAGTTATCGCGTGAAATCATCCGAAGAATATGTGGAACATCAAGAGAATTAGGATAGTAAAATTTGAGACGACCCAATGCTTGACGGGTTTTCAGTATAATTGGGTTACAATTTTAAAATTAATGTCGATTTATCGAAGAAAATATTGTAGTTATGGTATTATTAATATTGTTGTCCCATAACAAATGTATTATTGTGTCATAAAATTTTGGATTGCATTCATTGACTACTTGTTTTAGTGCATCTACGTGGAGTAAATTTTCATGATACTAGGAATTTGACGTGGAATTCCACGTCAGGATAATCGGCAATCAGGAATGCGGGTTTAATAATAATATTTGCATGGCATGCATTGTGCATTACGCCATTACAATAATTAATAAATTTTTTTCTTATAGATGTCCGAAACGTTGTTCCATTATTATCGATCATTGGACACGATTACGTCATATATGGCTTACTGCGATAACCGCAAATTATTTAATAGTTTTTACTGTATTTAGGACATAACCTCAAGAGATTTTTATGCAGTTAGCGTGTCAGTGACATGAATGATCAAAATGACAAATGATATGTCAAAATG
The DNA here is from genome assembly GCA_021464525.1 of Rhizophagus sp. LPA8_4_AMF. Lineage (NCBI taxonomy): Eukaryota > Fungi > Glomeromycota > Glomeromycetes > Glomerales > Glomeraceae > Rhizophagus > Rhizophagus sp. LPA8_4_AMF. The sequence continues at coordinate 20,725 of JADRCO010001003.1, forward strand.
GCAAAAACGACCTGAGCCATTAGAGTCTGCATTATTTTTCATATGATAAAATATCAACCATTCAAATGAAATGATCATTTCGGTTGTCATGTGTTTTTAACATGTACTACGTAATTAGGCACTTACAGTAGTAAATTTGGTAAGTAACTTCTTTTCTTATTTTATATTAATTAATTTTGTATAAGTGGCGCTTTCTAGGTTTGATGTAAGTCTCAGGTTCTTTGGTTTTTTTGTTGACTTCAGCGTCAGGATCAGCTTTACACCGTGTTATTGTCCGGAGCGTAGCGAAGGACTTTATATTGTAGAGCACTTATAACGAATTAATGATTTTGGATTAACCCATGAAATTTTCCTTCCGTCCATCCGCTGACGTCACCTCACTAATTACCCCTGTTTTTTCCTTTTTTGATATGCATCACTTTTTACTTATTTCACTGACGATTTTGTAACACTACTTATTTTATGCATCCCTTTTTTGTGTGCCATGTTGGTGGCGCATGCAATTTTCAAAAAAAAAATAACTTGACATTTTCCTTTAAAACAAAGCTTTTAAAACTTCAAATTAGGCGTATTTTCATCTACTCTCCAAGTTTACTTAAGGGTTGGAAGAAGGTTATAAAGACCGTTTTTAACTTCAAATATAAACGATTGATATTTTCGTCTTTGCTGATCATTTCCAAATATGGATTTGACGAAAAATTGATATTTTGTAGAATTTTACAAAAACGATGTTTGAAACCACCTTTGTCGTTCTAATTAAATTTGCAGAGCAGCCAAAATTACATATACTTGGTAATATTTAAAGGCTATATGCTAATATGTATTATGAAATTTTTTTCTTACATATTTTTTTTGCCACGCCACATATGCGCCATTAACCTGGCACACAAAAAACAAATGCTTATTTTATTTGGTGTTACGTATTTTTTTAATCAAATTTTTTTTAATAAAAAAGATACCAAGTAAATAAGCGCGACGGACTTTAACGGTTTCCGTTTTCCTAGTTAAATCTATTTAGATGAAATTCCCTGATATGTTTTTATGTATTGTAATGTGGGTTCATTAGTTACAGCCAGCCCTCGATATAACGGACCCTCTCAAATTCCGCTATAAAATTATAGCGAAGAATTTAAAGAATTTATTTGGTTGGTTCGTTATAGCGAGAGATATTTGACATATTTGATTGGTTAAATATCACGTATTAGGAAAAAAATTCGTTATAAAGCGAGTTCGCTATATCGAGGGCTAGCTGTAAATTCACGACAGATTCACGATTGTATGAACGTTCTAAAGTAAAAATAAAATAAACTAAGTCCGTCACACTATTTAATAGTGAAAACAAAAATAAATTATACCAGACACAAAGTGGTACAGATGACCAAAAATGGAAGAAGCAGGGGTCAGAAGGAAGGAGATTACACGGGATTAGATTTATCACCGCTCTGGAAAATAAAAAAAAATCTTTACGAGAATTGTTCATGTGATTTACTGTATACAGACTTTTTTTCAATTATATTACGTTAAAACCTATGCAAGTTGAATTAGTACGATCGGTGGAGATTAATAAACGATTGGCCAAAAATGTTGATTGTGACTTTGATTGACTAATTTTAAATCAATATTAAACCACTTCAAAAAAAAAAAACAAAAAAAAAATGATTGTTGAGAAGATTTCTATCCTAATGGCTACTAGATATTTACATCCTTCTATAATGCAATCTTTTAAATCTATTTTTATTAAACCTTTGTTTAAATCTCCTACTATAAAATTAGCTGTTAGTAATGCTTTCTTCAATCGTTCAAGTTTTAACTCTACCCGTTCTTTTAGTTCAACTGGAGCTCATAATAGTTTAAGTAAGAATCCTTTGTTTCTAGCATTTTTGAAAATATTTTTACATTTTTCTCCAAGTAGTGAATGCTACGAGCCAAATAGACTGGAATAAAAAATTTAATAGTATAAATGAGATTAGTAAGTACTAAATCAAGTATTTGAAAAAATTGCTTCATTTTTGCATTTACTCATACCTTTTGTAATACTTTCAATAGAAGTGGAAGCTAAATATGATGGACCAAAATTTGACGATATGATAATCACAAAAGAATTTGTTGAAGAAATGATAGAACATTTCAAAAATAAAAAGAAAATTCATGAAAAGTATGCTTATCAAGTAAGTAATAAGTAATTTGTTTATTCCATCATACGTTTGCATTTTATGTACGTTATTATGTAAATCTGGTACTTGTTTTTTAAACGTACATGTTCTTCAAATAATACATATACTTTATAACCAGATAATTTTGACGGTCAGAAAAATGATGTTAGAAACGCCAACGCTTGTTGATATAACCATTTCTCAAAATTCAAAATTAGCTGTTTGTGGTGATATTCATGGTAAGGTAAAAAAAATAGGGTATAGGGTATGGCTGAACGTCGCCTGGGTGATCATCACCTTTACCAGCATTATGATGGAACTTGGGGTAGAATTAAGAATATGAATGTAACTCCGCCCAAAATGCCATCCTAATGCTGGTAAAGGCGATGATCGCCCAGGCGATGTTTAGTAATTTTCAAAAATATATATATATATGTATATATTTAATAATTTTAGTAAATTAACAACTAAAAAAAAATTTATTGTTAATATACACTCCTAGGTCAAAAGTATCCGATCACCCTAAAATTTGAAAAATAATTAAGAAAATAGAATTTTTAATAAGAATTTTACATTTATTTTAAAGTATGAAACATTAAAACCTATTTAAAGGTGCTTTTTTGCTTAAATAATAGTAAAATTCTGTATAAATATTTAAATTTAAAAAATGTGAAAATTTTATCTTTTTAACCAGAAGAGTTACACTAAAATAAACGCTAAAATTAGATTCTTTGACTAAAAAATGCCTTATATTTCAAAAATCAGAAAGATTA
>JADRCO010001004.1:0-23650 GCA_021464525.1 Rhizophagus sp. LPA8_4_AMF
TAAATATGTGCTATATGTTTAATATGTTAAATATATGCTATATGTTAAATATGTTAAACATATCAAACATTCGTAACATTTGTAACATGATCGTCAGTCACATGATTATTTGATCATCAATCACATAACCTATATCCACGTAACAATATATTCGATTATTTGTTAATCGTTTTGTCACATGTGTCTATTGACTAAATATTCAAGTAATGAAATATTTTTTTTTAATATACAGTTCGAAAAGGTAAGAAAAGTCATTTCTGAAATGTGTATAATGTACATCAACAAAAAAGAGTGAAGTTTTGTCTGATACTAACAGAAATAATTTTTTGATAAAACCGAACGTTCATCCTTTATATTCAGTTGCTAATTAAAAGTCACGAGATTGTTCGGGTATACTCTGTTATATATAATAAGTTCGGATGCGGTGTATGGTAATTTATTATGTGATTTCATTATATCCAGAAATCCAGTGCAAATAAATACTAGTAGTTTATTACTTAGGCCACTACAACTAGATTCTTCGTTTAATGTATTATAAACCCCAGTTTTCAGAAAAATGGGAGAAAATAATATAATTTAGGCCGGGATTATAAAATTTGGGCTGAATTATAAAAAATCACATGACATGTATATCGCTACTAGTCTATCTAAAAATTTTTTTTATTTGACCAAATTTATAATAATATAATATATGGCCCGCCGTAAGCACAAAAAGTATATACGAAAGTGATCATTTGAATATACAAAAATCCATATACAGATATTTACTTAAATAGCTACTTTTATATATTTACATGTATAAAAGTGGTCATTTGAATATACAAAAGTAGTTATTTGAATATACAAAAGTTATCATTTGAATATATAGTAGATTTCTAAATTAGTCAGTAATTTTTTTTTGATTTCTAAATTAAGTAATAAAAATTTTAGATTTGACCAAACTGGTAGCATATGTATTAGTTATATCCTGGGTGGTTGGGGATAAGCTAGAATCACATAATGATCAGCCGTTAGGCTGATCATTTTTGACTATTAAAATAAGCTATTTATCCCCTAACCCAGTGGTATAACTTTTTTATCCCCTGCCATTTACACAATTTATGCGAATATTTATACCTACCAGGAGCGCATAAATAAATGTATATTTATTGATCGTCCAGTAGGGATAATTAAATTCGCATAATTGTGTAAATGGTGTCAATCAGGGGATAATGATTTTTACATATTCAAATGATAACTTTTGGATAACAACTTTCGTATATTCAAATGACCACTTTTATATATGTGAATATACAAAAGTTGTTATTTGAATATACATTTTTGTATATTAAAATGTTTGTATAATTCAAATAGTAACTTTTGTATATCTTTTTGTGTTTACGGCAGCCCATAATATACATTATTGATAAATTTACTTACCAGGTGCTCAGAACTTAAACTTTGACATATAACTCTGGCCGAAACTATGATAATTCTGATCAATGTTTTGTCCCCCCAGATTGTAATCTCCTATTTCATGTGGGCCAATTTTGGAATAAGTAGGTAATGGTAGTAAGTAGTAACTACTGTATATCCCTACTCCCTAGGGATGGAAAAAAGTTCGGGTTGAGCGATTCGTTCCATTCGGTTTGGTAAATTGGTTCCAAATCGAGTTTGATAAACACTGACTTGGATCTGGGCTGAAGTGACAAACTAACCTGATTATGGAACCGACTCTGCTGAACTCGGTCTTTTCAATAGTATCGGTTCGGAACTGAACCGGACCGACAAAGTCGTCCTCATCCCTAAAACAACTTTACTAAACAAATTCATCAGATAGGAATAATGAATCTGTATTATTAGATGCATAAAATCAGTTAATTATATTGGTTTTGAAATTTACTTTTATTATAAAAAACACTAAAATTAAAAAACCGGAGTTTAATTCCTGTGATAAAGTTGTAAATAACTTGCCATCCGTATAAGATAAGCGAATGAATTTATACTCATTTAAAAGAAGAATCCCAGATCTACCCAATGAACACAAAATCGTATGAATTGATTCACTGGTTGCTGAATAAACCCGCTCAATATAGTTATTTTCAATGTTTAAGTTTGATCGTTGATAACTCCGCATGTAATGGTCAAATTTGAATAATCTTTGATTCCTAAGATAGAGTAGATTATAACCTTTTAAATGAATATATAAACATTTGTTTAACATGTATGTGTGCTGAGAAATTAACGCTTATGTCAATGGAATAAAATTCGTCACAAAATTTCGAATTATATTTCTTGCTAACAAATATTTCACAGAAAATCTTGAATTCTTTTTATTTAATTTTAAATGACTTTATTGGCTATTTAAGATCTTTGATAAATGAAACTAATAGAACAATCCTTAAAAAGAAAAATAAAGTTAATTTATTTGAAAAAGCAAAAATTTCACAAAAGCTTTATAGACATATTCTTAAAAAAACAAGTAAGCAAAAAAAAAAAAAAATGAATAAAAAAAGATTTTTTTTATTTGTCAATATTATAGAGTTATTAGACACGCAGTTCACATAACAACAATCATTCAATATCCACCGTAATATTGAATAACGAAGTGCCTAATAACGGTTATATCCCTGGTAGCCTTACGTGATCATGATAAATTAATCAATTTCGGCATGTTACATCATTATTGCCGGATATCAGTAATAAATTGACGTAACATGCCGGATATGAGCAAAATTATCGGATCTTATGGGTTACCGGATATAAAATATTATAGGGTTAATTTCAATCATTCTTACTATATGTTTAATATGTATAATTTTGTAATATATTTCTTATTTTTTTATTTTTTTGCTTACTACTTAAAAATGTTAAAAAATAACCACGGAAAAAGTGATGGGAAATAAAGAGTGATGGGAAGAAAAGTGTTTAACCATTTATTCTCCTGATTTAGATACGTCATTTGATTATGTAAGACAAATCTTAATTGGGTTTGTAAAGTTTAATGTAACTAATTTTTTATTAAAAATCTTTAATTAGGCGCAGTGCGCAAATCGGCCGATACGTCCGATACGCCCGATATGTCCATTAAGTTAACGTATACACATATATGCTTACATTGTATCAGTCATTTACTTACTGCGCTAACTTAAGATCTTTTGTTCCATTTAAATATTATATTATCAACAGGGCATATGCACGCGGAAAATGCTTCTATTAGTAAAACCTAAATACAAGATGAAAACAAATTGCCATCAAAAGATTGCTTTTGTTTGTCCTTGTATTAAAAACTTATTGCGCAATACAATTACATTATACTGGGTTAGTATACTGTTAGTATTATACAGTAGTACACGATTTAATAATAATCAGTTGATACCCGAATAATTATTAGTTATTCACTGTACGTAATGCAAGGGCAAATCTATCCTATTCCGGGGCTATAAACTCTTATCCTGTTTTAAAAACTTTATTTATTTACTGTATATAGGGGTACTACCCGAAATTGCATTTTGTCACGTGATGTTAAAGCACCGCAGAGGCGCTGAAGTCAATAATTCCTGATAATACGTCCTATAAAAATTTTCTGGTAACAAACTCGATCAATTTTCAAAAAAAATTTTTATAGGGTACGTGAAGAAAGAAATGAATAACAATTGTACTTACTACTTCAATAATATTATGTTAACAAAAATTATGATGTAATATAATAAATTTGTAAAAAAAAAATGCGTGTGTACCTACATATAAATAATAAGTGGATGTTGAAAAACAGAAAAACAACACAAATTTCGATAATGAATATACCATTCAAGAATGTGACCAATTTTTTCTTTTTAAAAAAATGGCTTTATAAGTATCACGTGACATTTTATTGGTAATGTCGCTTATTTATAAATGTTACGGCCGAAGTACTATTTCAAGAAATTGGATTTGAAATTTACTTTTTATTGCATATAGGTTTAGTATTGTAATTGATTCGTCATTATACATATTTTATTTTTCCTAAAAGTGGAATACAAGTAAGTATATGACGAATTTTTTTTAAAAAAAAATTTTAAAATGATAAAATTATATTCCGGATTTAGTATTTAGTAACCACATGTTTTTTTAGATACCATATTATGCTTTGTTTTCAAAAATTTGGAATTTTAAAAGTCATTGAAAAATAACTCCGTTATAATTTACCATTTCGAGGGATCATTTATAATAGTACTCTAAATTAATAATAGCTTGAAAGCCTAAAGAATCAAACATAATTTTTATTGAATAAAACATTTTTTTTACATTAACGTAAAGGAAAGCTTTTTATTTTATAAATATAATTATTAATTATATCTATATACTGCTAACAAACAACATTCTAGATTTATCAAAACAATGATTACCTATTTTTACTAATTATTGAGACAGATAGAAAGTTCCAAAGAGAAATCGACCATTTCTAAAGTTGTTAAATCGTTCATGTTTAATCCTGAAATTCTTTTGCAATAACATATGATGTCAATTCGAATGCTTAAGTTGGTCTCTTTGCAATCACCACAGCAGCGGAATTAACGGATTTGGCATAATATTGTCCTAAAAAGATTAATAAGAAAAATTCATCTTTAAAATGACATCATCTCATACATATAATAAGAGTTGTACAAGCAATATAATCGATTTTATACTTATCATTTATTTTATGCATAAATTACGAATAATAACCATTATAAATCTCGATATATTTTGTTAAAAATATAATCCATCATGTATCACAATGATAATGCTGTAATCTGTTCTTATAAAGTTAGTACCTTCATTAAAGAAGAATAATAATAAATATAATTACAATATTACCTTGAATTATAATAAAAGATATTTATGTATGATGACTAACTGCTAATGGATAAAGGTAAAATGATAGCGGATTCGGAACTAAATCCAAAATTCCAAGTTTACAAAAATCGATTTTTTTTTTTTTAATTTATTCATTTATTATATCATTTGAATTGGACGAATGAATTATAAATAAATAGTAAATAAATGTCATATTTATAAACTTTATTTATGGATAATCATATTTTTTACTGAATTCTAATAAATTAAATTCCTTCTTAAATTCTTTCAAGATTGATAATTTAAAATCCAAAATATCTCGCATAATCTCAATTCTGTGAGTGATAATTAATTAATTTGCTATCACGTTCAAATAATTTGGCTATGTAACGCAATAATCACAAAATAAATAATATATATATTTACTAATAATCACAAATAAATATTGATGAATGTGTTTAGATAATGATTTAACAAATGTAACAAAGTTCTTAAATGATTCTTTCATTTTTGTAAATTAAGGCTTCCTATTTTGTAAAAACAATCAATTACTATTGCTATTTATCGATGACTTTTTTAGAAATTAAAAAAAGAATAAAGGTTTCGATTAATAAATCATTCGATAGTAAGATGATCACTGGTTAAAACAAAAAATTAATTTTAATTTTTATTATTTAAATTGAATTTGTGAATTGTGGTACTTTGAGGCTAAAACCATAGTCAACACCGAGACAATTTTGGTGAAAGTAGTAAAAAACTATGAAAAATACACATTAGTTTTTGCAGGCCGGCGGCAGGCGCAGTAAATTATAGAAGGCAGTAAGTCTAGAACTAATTCACACCATTCTCCTAAAGTAAATTTTTTTTTTTTTCATTATCATTTTAGAATCACTAAAGTAAAATGATGTCAAAAGGTTTTTTATCCCGAAAATAATTCAATATTATTAATAACAATAACGACCATTTTTGTAAAATAAAGTTGATCTTATAGCTAACAACCTTTTTTGGGCGATCATTGAGATTTACAAGTCTTTATTTAGTAATTAAAAAAGTGGGCAAAGTAAATGAATACGTTCGAAAATTGGTTGTAAAAGAAAATATGATTTATTCTAAAATTATTTTTAATAAAATAATTAATACCATAAATGATAAATCGTTAACGTAAATTGGGTAAAAGATTGAAATCATTCGTTTAGTACGCGTCAAATATGCATGAGCACTCCCTACTATTTGTGATACGTTACAATACTTAACCCACAAGTCATAAATAACATAAATTCATTTCTCATAACATTTCGTCATGTCAATTTAAAAAAAAAAATTTGTGATATAAACGAAATTATAATTTGATAAAAGAGGCTGGTGTAATAACATTAATGATACCATATAGCAAACGAATATTTCCAACCGGGTTTATTAAATTCCATTGTACTAGTTCATATAAATTTCCAAGATTGGGATACAAACGATAAAAATTAAAAAAAGTCACGCTTAACAATTATTTTTGTTTTTTTTTTCAATTCTCATTATAAAAAAAAGTAATATTCGGCATTCTTTCATAGATTATCTTTAAAGCCCCTTTTACTATTCATCTTTTTTTTCGTTTACTCGTGGTATTGCATGATACGATATGCATTTTTAATAAGGTTTTTATGACGTAAACATTAACTTATCCGATTTATAATCGCTTTTGAAAAGCTTTACCGATTATATCCTCGCGTGATACATATTATAATATAAGGACAAAAATAAAAATCTCACATTAAACCAATTATGATTTAGTTAAATGCATCAAAATATTTCACAATAAATAAATATGATCTCGATCATTCAATCAATTGGTTCTAATTGACAACTAACTATATCAATGTTTACTTTTCACGCGTAATTTAATCACATTGAATTAATTAGCTTAGTTTACACTACGCGTATTCGTTGTATTTACATAGTACAACAGTTTTATTATTTTTAAATATATTCCAATTGATTTTATTTGAAATTCATATGATAGGAGAAAATTATTAATATCTCTGATCCGATATCAACCGCAAAATCAATTAATCATACGTTACTTTTTCTACGAATAAAAATTATATCAAGTAATAAATATATTACAATTGATTTTATTTAGAATTCATATGTTAAAAGAAAATTATTAATATTTCTGACCCGATATCAACCGCAAAATCAATCGTACGTTATTTTTTCTACAAATAAAAATTATATCTAACTGTAAAAATTCCTGTTTTTGTAGTGTGTCATACTAAATATTGTGTTTTCATGCATTTATCCAATTAGCATACAGGTAGTCTCTTCTTTTATTAAATAATAGCGTATTTAATAAATTTCATAAAAACTGTTACGTTAAATTCGCTTGGGTTAACAGCACTTTAATTACGTTAAATTAGAGATTTCTTATAATAAATATAAAATATGGGATCAATCACGTAGTGTAATTCATATACGGGACATTTTAATAAAAAAAAAGTTTAGTAAACAAAAAATGGTTAATAGATTAAATGTATGGTTACAATAATGGTCTTGTGAGCTACATTGGTATAGTAGATCACGTGATACACATGGTAATCCTCAAATGCCTATACATGTAAGTTGCGCCACACCCCTGCATATAAGCTCTTTTTAATTAATTGGATAAATTGCACTTTATTATATAAAACAAAATAAACCTAAATAAATAAAATAAAAGAAAATATAATAAAAAAAAATTGGATCATAAAAAAGAAAAAAATAAACTTAAATCTGTCATAATGCCATCAAAAATCATAATAATTTATAATTATTCATATATTAAAGGATTAATTGGTCGAGATTGTAAAGAAACAAATGATTGTGTTAACCTATTTTCTAGTAAAGTAAATAAAAGCGAAGAAATTATCAAAAATTTTACGAATAAAAATTAACGGCGATCCAATTAAAAAGATATAATCGATAAAAATAAATTCAACGGAACTTTAATAACGACAATATTACGTTATTGACGATATAATAGTAATAATAGATAAAACTTTACGTTTTCTGTAATGTGGTAAATACACAACAGTTGACGAGTTTGTGGATAAACAACTTGAACAGCGCCGAGTTACCGTCTGTATATAATACATGAGGTGAAAGACTATTTGTTACTTTTTGAAGTGCATTGTACTGTAATATCCAATTATAGGTTTTTTTTTAAAGAATCTGAATTTTTATTTCAAAAAAAATCCGGTAAGTTTTTATTATTTTAGAGTTTTTTTTTCAACGAAAAGGAGTACGCGTAAGGTAAAGTATTAGTGGGTGAGGGCTGCAAGCATTATCAGTATGAGCTCACAAATTTAAAAAAAAATAGAAAATATTGGTTTTGTTGGATGTTTTTTTCGTTGAAAAAGAATTGTATTTCTACGCGTAAAATGAGTAATTGAAGGAATTAAAATGTAACAGGTAAGGACTGTGAGAACCCATATTTAAAAAGGCGTAGAAAATAATTTTTGGGGATAAGGCTTTCACACTCGCTCTCGGTCGGTGCTTTATATACCAAATTCTTAAAGAAATGATAAGACCACTTATTTTCTTTATTTTAATAATCGCCGGTCAATTGTTTATATTAAGATAAATTAATTTCATCAGATAAAGCCACATTTGTAATGTATATTGTACCATACAATAATTTTTGAAAAATTTGTTGTATAAATATACATAGTAATGTATAAATTAAAGATATTATAGTTATTATAGTACTTTTTATTAAAAAAAAAAATTGGAAAAAAATTGGAAATGTTAGTCCGGTTTGTAGCTCCGAATACCAGATTTTACCGTATATCAGAATTCCGAAAATGGAATACAGTCTAAAACATACAGTATGATTTTCCTTTCATGGGTTAATTAATTATTAAAGTTAATGTCAGTAATTCTACAAGAAGGACAAAAGTATGCACATAAGGTTTTGATACCCCTTTTTATTATGAAAATTCCTATACTCAATACCATGGTGATTTGACCATCTATTGGGAATTTATATTTTTGATTTATCTAAAATTGTTTTATAAGGAATCGGAAGATCAATCTTATATAATTTATATAATATATAATTTTTTTTTAAACTTATAAAATAAAAATTTGTTTTACAATATTAAAATAGAAATTTCATTTTAACTAATTATAAATTACGAAAATATGGAATTTCGGATTTAGCGGAACATGGTAACTGAACGCACGATGACACCTTAATAAATGACAAATTATATTAATATTCACACGTAATCACGCAATGAAATTAAAATAGTAAAAAGTCGTTTGAACGTAATACCGGAATTAAACCGGAGTATTTTATTTGCGTATAGGAATAAAAATAAATATTATATAGTACAGAAATTATAATTATCTTTGGTATATTTAATAATGATTAGTAAATGTTTCAATAAGTTCTACTTCTAACAGATTGTAAAATTATATTTTGTAGATCATACTTAATAAAGAAATGGCATATAGCAATTAAAAAAAAAAATGTAATTTAGTAAAAAAAAAAATGTGTTTAGTGAGTCGATTTTCTCTAAGTAATTTTTTGTTCTTTCCGTTTTTTTATTGAAAAACCAAGTTTTTTATATGAAAAGAATAAAAAAAAAAAAAAAAGATTGAAGCTTGCAAATCTCTTAAAAGTTTTGTATATAAGAAAAATTTTTTACATATTGTAAGAACAATTTGATTCGGATGAACAAAAATGTCATGTAACACATCATCTTACAACATCATTGGATATTAAACGCGTTATTTTACTGTATAAAATATTTTTTTTGATAAATTTTATAATACCCATTTTTGTAATATAGGATTTATAAAGCAAACGTATACTTCTATATATGCGTTTCTTGTATTAAAAAATAATTAGAAAATCAAAATTCTCGTTAAGAAGATTATACGCCTGTATGGTATTAGCCCTATAAAACGTTATTTCTGTAAAAACTCCGTAAAAATGAGCCTTTCACGGATCCATTCACGGGAAATGTAAATAATTCGATAAATTCCGGGATATAAGGCTATTAATTCCGAAAATATGAGCCTTTTATGGAAAAAGATGGAATATAAAAAACGGATCGACTTTTTTTTTACAGGGTAGAGCAATCGCATTGTCAAAATATAATTCATAGAGAAAACCAAAAATCTTTTTTTTTTACAAGAAAGTTAACACACACATAGAAACAATCAAACAAACTCGGAATCAATAATTTTAATTGAACATTTTTATCATTTTTATTATATTCTACAATAAAATTTATTTTATCATAAAAAAAAAAATGATAAAATTTACATAAATAAAATCTTAGTTAATGTCATCAAAATTTTCATAAATAAATCTTAAAATATATGTCATCAAAAAAATTTCGAATAAGAAATATTAAATTTCTTAGAAAATTTACAAAAATTGGCAAGTTTTACGACACAAAATTGCAATAATAATAATGATAAAAATAAAAGAATAAACTCTTCGAATAAAATTAATATAAAAAGAAAATACCGAAATAAATTTATCAAATATATATATGTATATATATATAAATAAATTTGTTAATTCCCATGATGTATTCGATTGTAAAATCAAAGATTTTTAAATTTAAAAATTATGATCCTTTGATTTGATGTAATAGGAAAGGTGTCTTTCGTATATTTTTGTGTTTTTGGCAGAAAGCGAAATTTAAACGATAAGGAGGGTTTTTGTCATATATATATATATGTATATATATGTCTTTTTGGTTATTTACTTTCTGAGGTTTTGATAATTTTTTTTTATTTTTTTATTTTTTTGTTATAAAAAAAGCTTCCAGCAGGATTTGAGTCCGCCCTTATATAGAGAATTTTAGAATTCCTTATCGGAATGCAACGATTAGAAATAGTTATCGGATAAATTCGGATTATTCTAACATATTATTCACTCATAAAATTTTCGGATATTAGAAACGCCCGTAAAACTACATGCAAACAATATGTATTATGTAATCCCGTTTATATTTAATTTTCTTATCTATTAACTTTAAAATTCATATATCGTATCCAAGTTTCCAAAAATGTGCGAATCATTTATAAATTAGTCTAAGAATACGAGATTTTAATGATAGCGTATTCCGCCGGAAGACATTGGCGTTTACTATCATTTTTTTTTATTCTTGTGGTAAAAAAATTTACGTAATGATGGTCTAGACCTTAAGAGATTGTATTTATTTTGCGAAGTTTTTTTTTTATATATTTCTTTTAAATAATTATACATACCCGAGTAACCCTACCGGCGAAATTTATAAAAATGGAAACGGATTTAATTCCGAATGTACATTATTATGTAGTATAACTTTAGAGACTTTAGATATTTCTTAAAACATTACCTGTGCAAACTACGGAATTCGGATAGTGATATAAAAAAATTTATTGGTAGAAATTCTACAATACATACACGCGTAAATATCACAAAATAAATAGTGATCATCATTTTGATCGCTCATTGTTTATTGTTTATTATGAATTATTATTATTTTTCTCTTCTTTTCCTTTTATAAACAGATTAAGAAACTCTAATAAATTTTTTAATTTAATGAATTTATTTTCGTTAAGAGATATTTTTTGTTGATGATTTCTGTTAAAAGTGTTACATATTTACAACAATTTTGTTTTAATTACAGCCTCCCAAAAAACAAACTTGCGAATTCTTGAAAGTTAGTTCTCAGAAAAGAAATTAGATTGATAACATTGTGATACAATATTAAAATCTGTGAGTTCATGTCTTTCGATTATTCTTCTTTGAATGGATAGTCTTATCGCATTATCATAAATAAAGCTGTCGGCATTTCATTATAAAGTAGAGCCGAATCGGAAATGTATAAAGAAAAGTAACTTATGTAATGAATAAGAACAATAATAAAAATGTATCGGTGGTATTAGATAATCCCGAGTTTTACGGAAGCAAAAAAAAAAATTTTTTTTTTTCTTTTAATATTTTTTTTTTATTTGATGCATGTATTTGTCAGAGATATAAACACAGATATTTATAATTCATATCATTGAAGAATAAAGAGTGTTATCCAAAAATTAATAATTACCTGTCGAAGAGAGACTATCATAACTAAAGAAATAACACAAGAGCAACACTTTTATAAAATGTTTATTCCGGAGGGAAATTTTCGGAAGCGTACACATATAATCTCAGTAATACAATTTAAATAACATATAATAATATATTGAAATCTCTAACTATATAATCTGGCTACTTATTAAATGACATTCGTAAATATAATGCATATATACAGTATATACATTAGTGAACGTGTTGAATGTATCCATTTTTGTAATTTTTAGTTATATGGTTACGCAGTTTTTATCATATTAATTTACATTCTAAGTTAGTCATGCTTATGTTTATATGGTTTCCATTTTTCCTTTTACAATCTGTCTTTAGCCATTATTATACGAATTGAGTGCTTATTCCGATAGGCTAATTAAAGTTTTACGATTACTTGTGTTAAATTTGCTCTCAGTTAGACATTTTAAAAAAAAGGACAACTTTTATTTCATATGTTCAAAATATTAAATAATGATTTAAATTTTATCTTTCACTAAATTTAAAGCAAATATCTTACAATGTTTGCGAATGAAGCGAATGAAACTTAAATAAATTACTAACATAGAATCTAATAATAAATTTGTAACAAAAAAATGCATTTATTAATTTCTAATTTCACCAAATTTAAATATTACGGAAACAACGACTTTGTTAGAAGCTTGTTAAATTATACCATTTTCATATGAGTTGATCATGGGTATTTTAATCTAACTCAGGGAATCTTAAGACTTTACATACTCTTTACATAATATAGCAATTAAATTAGTCATTTTAAATACTGTGTACCTTCATTTATTTATTTGTTCATTCATTTAATTATTTACTATTTATGTATTTAATAAAATAAATATCGTTATGCTTAGTTTATCTAAGGTACATACCCCGCTTTAATTTTTTTCTAATTTTAAATAATCTCCGAATTCTAGGGTATATTATGAAAAAAAAAAAAATTTATTTTTTTTGTTTATTCAACCTATATACAATGTTAATTTGGCTGGTTACCCATGTAAATAAACGGTATAACCTTAAAATTTTTAATAATCTTAATAATTTTTATTCATATTCGGAATTATGTTATTATTATCCTTACGAATTTCAATTTTTCAATTTTTTTTTTTTTTTATAAACAAAGGAAAAAATAATCGCATTTAACCAATAAGGTTATTTATATTGATAACAATGTGAACATTTCATAACGCTAATTTTTCAATGTTTCTAAAAATAGTAAACAAGTAACTAGAATATCATTTGATTTTTTTAAAAAAAAATCATTGAAGGAATTGAACTTCCGATGTCGATCATATTTCATATGATGAAATATGCATTGATAGGTTGACCCTAGTAAATAATTTCTTTTCCATTTTTATTCATTCATACATGATCAAGAAATGGGTTAGAAATATATATAATTTAAGAAAAACAATCAAAAGCATTGTTTTTGTAAATGAATTTGTTACAATTTTATTAACGAAAATAATTGCGAATTAAATCAAAACGGGAGATTATCATATTAAAATTGTGATCATTGTGATCATATTTAATCTTTATAGAAAAAAAAAAATTCATTAGCTTTATGACCTAAAATCGTGGAATCATTAAGAATGTTGTGAAACATTTTGTAACATTTTTTAAGATTTTCAAATACGCAATATAACTAATTCATACTGATCATCTATTCCGAGAACAAATTCGAAGTTTTTCATTTATATAATAATGTATTATTTGCATAACATAAATTGTTTTAATATGACGAAATGACTCATTTTTCGGTTTATTATTTACCTGTACTTTCACGGGGCAAAGAATTGTGATAATTGTAAGAATTGTTTTTTTTTTCTTTTTCAACAAATAAAGAAAATGATTTTAATTTTTTACATAAAATATTATAAACAGGTATTGATTCATTTTATCATGCTTGTTTATGATTATGCACTTAATTAATATTTAATGATTTCGCACGTATACCAATGCTTTCTAGAGAGAATTCCTTAAACAAAAAATAAATGAGGCACTACATGTTTATTATTCTAAGGGGAATGGATATATAATGTCAATTGCATAATGTTACAAATAAAATTTATGTTATAATTATTGATCTTTCATAATTAAATAACGGTTACGGCCATCGCGTTTCATTAATCGATCGATCGATTATCGTATTATCATCATTTCTTAAGGAAAAGAAGCATCATAATAATGGCCAGATAAAAGTAAATAATTTTTATTTTATTTATAGTAGATAATAAATAAATAAATGAAATTTAATTACTTATCAAATTTATATATATATTTATATATATAAAAGATATAAAAAAAGATCAAAGAATCAATTATGACAAATTAAGGTATGAATGAAATCGTCTGATCATCATTTCCGAAGTCCGTCATTTCCGTCATTTATGTTGTGATACTCCCCTGTTTAAAGGATAAAGGAAATTTTGTTTATTAAAGTTATTTTTAATATCTCTAAATGACTTTTAATGAAGTTTCACTTTCAAAATAGAAAAACAAATAATTCGAAGTTTTAATAAGTCATTTTCTGCCTGATCATTGATGATTCATATTAGAGAAAAAAACGTGATTTTAATTCCGGCCAAAATTAATTTCTACAATTTTACGATTACCGGATTAAGTATAATAAAAATTAGTTTTATTGAAATTTAAGAAAGTTTGATAAAAAAAATGTGAATAAAACTGAGATATTGAATAATGGGTAGGATGATAAATTTAAATAGCGAGAATTAACATGGTAGAACTCTCATGCTAAAATAAAATGACATTTTTAATAACATACTTTACGAGTAAATTGTTTTGTAAAGATTTTGAATTTAGTAATTAAATCAAATTTAATAATACTTGATTTTGTTCAATATATTAAAGTAGCAATTTAGGCTTTGTAAAGCATCTATATAATATAAATGGTACACTTTAATATATTGTACAGATAATCTAAGTGTCCCAAGTGATTTTCATATTTCCCCAGATTTTTTATGAAAGATCAGTCATTCGTCATTTGAACACATGAAAACGATATTCCATAATGATGATCCCGAATTTCAACATTAGTCAAATATAGTCTATGCTCGGCATTTGGATGATGATGAACATTTCAATTTATACGGTAACAAGTTTGTATTGAGAAATATTTACATTAGAAAATTATGATTTAAATTTGTAATTTTGTAATGTTATCGGAAATTTGACCCCTTGTTATTGCGGTTCTTCTGGAAAAATTTTTTGAAGATCTAATAAGATATCTTTGAATATCCATTCATCAATAAAACTCTCATTAACATTTCCGCATTTTCATCTCGATCGTTTTCCTCGTCACGTTTCACCAGCTTAAACAAATAAAAAAAAAAAAATGATCGCCTGTAGTAATACCACGCCTTTGGCCCAGTATCAAAATCCTTAACAACACCGGAATTCGAAACAATCTTCTCGAAGGGGCACTTGAAGTAAAGTGCAAATATTAGTCATTCCATAATTGGCCAGTAAAATGGTTCGAACAGGAGGAATAGGAAAAAACTGATATTTATTTTATATGAAAAATCATAAATTATGGGATAAAAAAAATACTGAAAAATTTCGAAAATAATAAAAATTAAAATTGTAAAAATTCCTGTAAAACAAAAATCGTTGAAAATTTTTGAAAATATGATAAAATATATAAAAAAGAGAACAAATAAAAAAAAAATTAAAAATACGAATAAAACAAGTCTTTCGTATAATACCATATAATACCTTTAAAGATATAGTGATAATGAACAAGTTGATGAATTCTCTAATTGGATCATTTCGTGAGAAATTTTGGATTTTTAATATAGTTTTCGGTAATTATAATTAACAGAAGCGACCGTAATATAAAAGTTATGTTATGTCTATATAAATTTAAATAAAATTATATATGTTTAATAAAAATAACGATAATAATAATTTTCATTATTAATCAGAACTATAATTAAAATTTATCCGTACTAGTGTGCGACATTAACGCGTAAAGTAACAATTGTTACGCGACGCGACGACAATATTGATCAGTAACTATGTTGATTATATTGTGATATTAAACTATTAAAGGCAGTACTGTAATGATTCATTGCAAAATTTTATATATAAAATATACTTTTGCATAAATCATGACTTCATAAGTATTACAAATTATCTTTTTTGTACTTATTACTATTTCTATTACATAATTCATAGAAAAGATTGTACACCAAAATAATACATAAAAAGACCTTACTTCCCATTTTTTTTTAATTACTTCAAAAAATTTTACAACGACACAACAAACACAAAAACCATCATAGAAGTGGATATGTTGTAGACCAATGCAATACCCGATAGAAAAAGATATTACCAAACATCACGTACCCAACAATAAAACCCACTCAACAGTTCTCTAAAGTATAGTGTCTTATGAAGCCTGTTGGCTATAGAATATTCAATACTTCAGGGCCATAACAACACTAGCGAAATTATTGCAAGAAGTCTTTCTAAAGACTTCTAAGCTCACACAATTAGTCGAAAACAAACACCTCTTTTGCTTTCTTGTGTGGAGCAGCAACGAAATTGTCAATAGATTTTTCTTTATTATTCATCAACGCGGTTTAGGATTATAATTTATAATTACATTTCCGTGGAATCTGTATGACCACCTTTATATATATAGCTCAGGGTCCTACCGAAACTATTATTTCGCCTGAAGAGTTTCGGGAAGTTTGAGTCTCATTACCTGTGTAAACAAAACCTCCGAGATGCGAAGAAAACATTTACAGCACGTAAACCAGAAAGGAAAGGACACATCATTAAGTGGTGAGTATAATTAATAGTTTGCCGGATGGACGTATGAGTAAGTGTTCACTGCAGGGTTCACTGAGAGTCTTCCGGATGGTGGACTATTATTATTGACATAGAGGTTTATGTGCTCGTAGTACGTACCATTTGCTACTGGCTATGTAGTCATCTGCTTTGTGCACAAGACCGTAGCTACAATGATGCCACATAGGTGATCCCCAAGCCGATTCATATGGGAGGGCAGGCCGTGGTGCCCGTGGAAGTGACACATATTTCTATGTCAAGCACTTACTTAGTTGTTGTTATTAAATACTATATGAGACCATTTACCATAGATCCTATGATGGCCACATAGGTGTCCTGGAGTTCCCTGCTTAGGCATAATTAACAGGGTGGTAGATACTCATATGGTATGAGGTGATAGTGACTAAAAAATTTTGTAAATCTTGTAGGGTACTTGCACTAGAATGGTCTGAATTTAATCAAGTTTAAATTTTAAAATTTGCATTTTTTTTTTAATATTAAGTTGATTCTCATAGAATTAACAATATGAAACAACGATAATGTGAATGAAACAAGATGGAAGAAAACAATAAGTTAAAGTAAGTTATGTAATAGTTTTCATATTTTATGGATATTATATAATGGAATTAAATCACAAGGAAGGCCATAAAGATGAAGGCAGTAAGACACAAATCTCAGTGGTATGTAGTGTTATCTTGTAGAGTAGACATGGTACATATGTCGTGTCTTGGCGGCGGACCAGTCCTTGGCGGCGAAGTTCATCAACCTCTTGGTTTCTAGCTTTTTAATCATATGTAATGTTCCTATTAACAATGTAGATCGATAATTCTTTTTCAATGAAACTTTATTACTAAATTTTGACGTATGAGTCTAAATGGAGGGTACAACTTTGCTGACTTACTTCGAGTCTCCTCCAAGCTCCAGTCCTTGGCGATGTGCAGAAAAAGTTTTCTTAGATATGAAATGTTTCTGATTTAGGAAAAAAAAAGGAACACAAACATATCACTCATCCACCTAAATATAGCACAATTATACTTTTCAATTACAAGCTATACACTGTTAACAATATTTTTGGTTTGTTAAAATTAGTCAAGTACCTTGAACTTATTAAGGTTTGTTGATCCATCTGAATTTTGTTACCAAAATCTCGGATATTTAACCCAAATTTATCTGTTTCACCTGAAACGGGTTTTGGTATACAAAATGTATAAGTTTATCAAACTACTCCGTCTGCCAAATATGACTAATCATTTTCTCAGATCATGAAGATTTTCATTATGTGAAATTATTTAACAAATTTTTTTTTCAATTTTGAGAACGCGTCATGATTTGACATATTCTTTTGGGCGCAGCAGGGTTTTTGCTTAATTTCGCAATGATCCATCATTTTTTTTTATTTAATTATATTGAAAATTCAATAAATTCAATGAAATAAATTTCAAAATTCATTCAATATATTTCTTACTCAACTCAAGCGTTAAAGTGGAAGTGCAAGTAACGAAATTTTATTTGTTCCAATTACTAGGTTAGATCTTTCACCCCAAATAGAAAATCGAGTGAAACGGGAAGTTTAACAAAAAATTTACCTATTAACGTTAGAGAAATTTCCTATTCATCTTCGCAATAATTACTTTAATTGTTAACTTATTCTAAAATAAAATCGTACATTTTGGAAAAATTTTTAGAAATTCAGTCTGACTGACTGGATTGATCGCAATTTGTACCCTTAGATAATTGGTTGCCGGCTAATGCGGTCAGCGGTCAGTCATACGTTAATTGCTCTATTTGGTTCATATTTCAGACATATTTTAGAGGCAATCACCAGTCAATCACCACTAATTTTTTTTCCTTCCTGTATTAGCATCTATCAAATTTTGTATAGCCTCATCCCCAACGATTTTATAATAGATGACACGTCCAGTCTTAAAATAAATACGGTAAAAATTAGATTTAACGTTATTACTTCCGAATATCAAATTTTATTCATAGATAAATTTGGTGGGTTTGACAGCAAGATTTTGAAAAAAAAATTTTCATTTCATTAATTCTAGTATTTAAAATACAAGGAGTCAAGGAATTTATAATTCGCAATGTAATTTTAATTACTCAAAAAAAAAAAAATATTGAAAGCACAAAATGGGTGATATTGAATTCATGCTCAAGTTAATCTACTAGTAATATTAAAGATTTTTACCGTCATCCCTTAAAAATAAAAATAAATTAGAAAGTATACTGTATATTCAATTAAAACATAATAATTTGTAAATAGGTACAGTTCAAAAAATTTATTAAATAAAGTTTGTTATAATTTACAAAATTTTATTATAAATGGGTGTCTATCCAACGATTTTCAGTTAATGTTTATTTTAATAATGATTGATTTTTACTATATTAGAATTTTCTTATCAAGACATTTTTAAGTTATAAATTTAGATCTTTAACTATTTTATGTTATATTTTGGTAAAATTAATTGAAATTGATATTTGAACTTTTTTATCGTGTATTCTAGTGAAAAATAATTTAAATTTATTAAAAAACCATTATTTCTATAATATTTGTGAAATAAACAAATTATTTTTATTGACTTTACCTTATATTCCATCTTTTTCCGTAAAAGGCTCATATTTCCGGAATTAATAATCTTATATCACAGGAATTTATCGAATTATTTTCATTTTCCGTGAATGAATCCGTGAAAGGCTCATATTTACGGAATTTTTACAGAAATAACGGATAAAATTTTTTTATAGGGATTTATATGTCGAGTTATGAAATATTTCACGTACATAAGAAAAATTTTAAGTATTTTGAGATCAATAAAAGGATGAATTTTAAATAAACAATCTTACTTATATAATAATATGCGGTATATTGACATTAATTTCTTAAAATTGAAATATTTAATACAATTAATTTACTATTCAATTAATTAATTCAATACGCCACTAAAATTCATTATTATATTACAAATGGAGTAGTAAGCAAAAAGAGAATATAACTATCAAAGTATAAATTGCATTTGAAATTGAATATTTGTACCTTGTTATTATTTTCACTTCCATCTCCATAACAAGAAACTTCTTGAGATCCATCCCCTAATAAAACCGTGTGACTATATAATGCTGGTTTGTTAGTTCTGATATGGAAGAGACCAATGATATCACCATTCATCAATTGACCAGTATCATAAGACGTGATTGAATTATAACGTCGAATAAGCCATTCATCATCAATATTTCCTCCACCTGGACATATGGTCACTAATTATTAAAATTCTAATTTGTTAATACATGTAAGTACATGCTTATCTTTTGTATTCAACTCAATAATACCTTGTTGTTGTCTTGATATTGGTGTAAATTTCCCATGACTAGTGTCATGAGAATGTAAATTACATTCCGTTGCTTGATGCTTAAATCCAATGATACTATTAAGAGACACGGGATCCCCTTCATTTATACTTTTACCATTGGCTCCAATTACAGTCCAAACATCATTTTCCAAATTTATTTTCTCGTCGTTACAAATAACCTTTGTAAATTTAAAAATAAATGTTACAGAGTCAATACTTTTCTTTGATATAATGATTGATATGAAAAAAAAATACAGTATATATATTAGTAAATACCATATATTGCTTGTTTTGTGAACCTAAATCATATTTGACTCCATTTGTAGATAGATACTTTCCAGTAGATACATGTACAAGAGCGATTTTTGATCCATATACAATTGACTTTTTCTGAGATTCGTTCTTTTTACAAAGATAAAAAAAAAAATTTTACTTAGTAGTAAAAAAAATAATATGAAATTATAAATTATCTTACGAAAAAATCTTCTATCACTTCTTCAGGGGATAAGCGCCAGTTGAAATAACGAACATGGCTATGTGTAAAATTATCATTTAATATTCTGTGTTGACTTCATTACTACCAAATTAAATCATACCTAATTTCACCATTAAATCCTCTCCAATTGAAAGAACGTCCAATATGCAATGGCCCATCATTGAAAACAACTTTTTGCGTTTTTACATTTTGAATGCAAAAGTATCCTTCCCATTCACCATCTATATAGATATCTAATCTTTTTTCTGGATCAGAAATCGTATAAGTAATATGATACCATTGATTTAATGTGAGTCCATCGCCAAGCGAAGAAATTCCCACACTATAACTCCAGTCGCCTGAGAATCGAGGATGCAACGTGGATTTATCTTTTGTTAACCAGAGGCTTGGAGTACTGACTAATTGCTCAGTACCTAAGTGCATTACATTTTATTTGTGACCGGAGAAAGTATCAGTCATAATAATTCATAATCAAACTATATAATCGTGCTTAAATACTCTTATAAAAAGTAGTTAACTCTACCTTTATGAAAAATCGTAACCCAACCAGAACCATGATTATGCATTTTCAGTCGCAATGTTATTGACAATTTATCATTCACTACAGGCAAGTCAGTATGCTTAAAGACTCGTTGGTCCTGTTCTTTCACGGAAATAGGACCTGAAATTAGTTCTGCCCACTCTTTAACGGCAAATTTCATCATCTTTTTTTAAAGATTGATAAGTATAATATTTTATTTATAATAGGTAAATAAATTTAATTGTTAAAAAAATGCAAATTTTGAATTCCTTCAAATAGAGTACCAAATTTTGTACAAAAGTATCTGAAAAAAAAAAATATTTGTAAAAATGCGTGAACCAACCTTATATATTATAGTTTGATGTTGCCGATCTCACAATATCAGTAAGTTTCACAAGGGCTAAAAATTGTAGTACAAATCGTTTTTTTTTTATCAATTTAGTCATAACAGGGAGTATTAAATAACACAACATTATAATATAAGTAATATAAGTAAATAACTATACAAATGTTAAGGTGTTAAAAAAATTTCAAAATTAACTGAATTCTTTCGTGACTGTTGATCATTTTTTGTTTGATTTCTGATCTCAGAAAATTATACCTTTTGTTAAAAATAAAATCTAGATAATTATTTATCATTAAAAAATACACTAAATTTGCTTAAATTTAATTAAAAAAAAAGATTCTATTCTATTGTTCTATTGTACTGTGCCACGCACAAGTTTTTTTCATTTCATAGCATAATTCGGTACTTTAGTTAGCTGAAATATGTCTTGGAGGTTTATCTTTTGATGAATGTTTGTGAAGGTATAAGAACTTTATAACAATTTTAATAATTTCATTTTTTAATTTATTTGTAACTGAAATATATTTATTTACTATTCACTAACATCATACTTTTTTATTTTAATACTTATTATAATTTACCTATACTTTACTTCTTTTTTGAAAATACTAATTTACTTTCTTGCTAACTTCAGGTTACTAGTAACAGTCTAGTACTTTTCTAGTTTTGAATAACACCTCGCTCTTTACACCATAGAAACTATGACAAAATCTTTACTATCCAATACCTTTATTTTATTTTATTTTTCTACATTTATGATTTATATCAAATATAGTACTTTATTTATGACATATATTGTATATTATTATATTTCCCTATAAAAAATTTTTTAGAAAATTGATCACATATCGGAGTTTTTTGGTATGAAATGATCATTTATCGGAATTTTCCCCAGAAAATTTTTATAGGGTTTTAAATTAATAAAAGTTTATGATTTCACCTTAAATTTGCCTGTCATTACTGTAAAATTGACGATATAATTCCTAAAATTTGGCCGTCATGATTCCTAATTTTTGGCCTAAAATTTAGCCCAAAAATTCAATAATAATTATATAAATTCAGGTCAAAATTAAGATAATTATTGTATGAATTACCATACAAATGTTGTGTGATTTATTGCAATTTTTAGCACATTTAATGTATGGTCAAATATACAGAAATTGTATTGAAATCGTAGTGGAACTTATTGGATGTTTTTTCAACAAAAATCAGAGTTTTTTTTCATAGGGAGAGTGAAAACAAATTGCTTTAGCTATCATATTTTTTGGCCACAAACTGGAAATCCAGCCAAAACTTATAATTCATTGTGTTCAAACGTACAGGAACTTGAGTGTTAGATGGATTATTAGGTTATGATGTAAATTTAATTTTAATCGATCAAACTTTAATATTCAATTAAAAGTATAAAATAATAATTATATTGCATCAAATCGTTAAAAACAATATGTAAAAATATTTATTAGATTTTGAATATAGAAAAATATTCATCGTTATAAAAGATTCATTAATAAAAGATTCTCGTGGACGTCATTTTTCAACTGACATTCATATTTTCTTATTGTTTTGAAGAGAGACATTACATAAATTTACTTGATTTAACTTTTCATACACTTATAATTTGAATCATCCTGAATATGGAATTATAATATATTAAGTTAGCATAAACAAAATTCGATTCTTTAAATAATAAAATCGATAGAAAAGTAGTTTTTTTTCACGAATACTATACATGGGGGTGCTATGGCCCGCAATATACGGTAGATGAAGATTATAATACAGCAGCACTGTTGCATAATTGTATTAGTACATTCGTTGTATTAGTACATTCATTGTATACCAATTATATAATAAAAAATTCTGTCATGATTTCTGTATAAATAATTTGAATTGTGTAATATGGAAACGTGATTAACATGAACAAATTTCACTTACGTGACATTTCGGTCGGCATTACGGCGTTAAGAAATTAAACAAGTGATGAATAATTGAGTGACAAATAGGGTTTCACACGAAAAAAATCAGAATACTTATGAAAAATGGAAACGCAGAGGGTGTGACGCAGGGACAAATATTTTACTATGATCACGTGGGATGAAAAATTTTTGATGTTACTACCCGATATATTCCATTAGAATAATTTGATCACCGGAATCCCTACATTTATCCCGGAAATTTCATGGGAGTTGTGTTTTCTCACCTTCCTCTACGAAAGCAG
>JADRCO010001005.1:0-23647 GCA_021464525.1 Rhizophagus sp. LPA8_4_AMF
AAAAAAAAAAAAAAAAAAAACTGTTAAAAAAAAAGGAAAAAAAAAAAAAATTTTTTTTTTTTTTTTTCTATTCTTTTTTTTATATATATATATATATACATATAAATAAAAAAAAAACTTCATATATATTTAATATACATATTTTTTTAGTGTATTTTTATTAAACTGTAAAGTAATTTTTAACAAATTTTTGAATTTTTGTACAGTACATTTTTATTCTCAAACATTTCAAACTTTTCGAACATTTCGAACATTTCGATTCAATTTTTTTTATTTTTATTTATCGTAGTTTATAGTAATGAAAAAAAAAAAAAAATTATTACAAAAAAAAAAAAAAATTCCTTTTCAAGATTATAATGATAATAAAAAGCAAGTTTTTTACTGTGTTACGGTTAATTAAAATTATCCATCCTTTTTTGATTAATTGATTTAAAGAGTTAATTCTAAATGAAACCAAACCTGTCAAAGAGAAGTTAGATTTCAAAAAAAAAAAAAAAAACACCTTTCCCCTTCGCTAATTGCCGAAATCCCGAAACTTTATTTCAAAGCATGGGTTACATGCTTACAAAGAATTTATGTTTAATGACGATTATATAAGTGGTTTTTTTCCATTATTTCCAAAAAAAAATTTTTAAAGTTAATACACGGCATTAAACAAAAGCATTAATTAATAATAAACGGATAAAAATCAAAAAAAAAAAAAAAATTAATTTAAATAATATACAAATGATTCAAGCACAGTACTTTTTAATGGGTACAGGAAGCAGTGCCGGTAAACATGCCACGCGAGATATCAAAAACAAGAAAAGCAAGAGGGTTACGTTTAAAAATCTCGTGCAAACACCTGAGCCCAAATGATTTTTTCTTAATTTACCAATTGAATCCTTTATTTTATGATAATGATTGTATGATAAAATCATAGTAAGATCAGGAGGTAATTACATCATATAACCACTAATATCTTTCCAAATTGAATCGGCACGGTAAGGAGGTAATTAATATCTTAACTATTGTAAGGGCAAGGAGACCAATAATCGGATGTAAGAATAAAATTTTTATGTAAAAAGCGATAATTACATCAGAAACCACCAAATATCTTCGCCAATTTAATCCTTTTATTGGATGATAATTTGATCATAAGATCAAGGAGGTACATCAAATAACTTTTCTCCATAATTTAATATGATAACATACCTCGTGGTTATGTATAAAAAAATATTTTTAATAAATCGATCCAAGTTTTTCTAAATAAATATCATCCCCACTTTCTACAACTTCTCCCAATTTCTTATCCATTTCTAATCTATTTCCTGTTTCTTTAATAATCAAAATCAGTCTCTAATAAAAATCAAAAAAAAAAATCAAAATTAGATATTATGAATGAATGAAAGAGCTTAAAATAAAATCTTACATTTGGATCATCTAATGGAAGTTTGTTATTATTATTAGTAATTTTACCCACAGTCGCTACTTTGTCCAAGACTTTTCCGATTGTCCATTCCTAATTAGAATGATTAAGTTAAACTTATTTAATCAAAATTACGTTGATTAAATATAATTAGAAATTACTTTGTTAAAAAACAAGGGTTTATTGGATACTTTTGAATCAAGTGGAAAATCAACCGAAAGATAAACACGCGCGTTTACAGGTATAGATGAATCGCCCTACAATTAAAATATTTCCAAATTTTTCCAAATCAACTTTTGAAATTTTTTTTTTACAAAGAAAAAAAGTGCAGACAATAAATTCCCATCCCTGAGCTTTGGACTTTAATTTCATCACTTCAATCTTTTTATTTTTCTTTTTTGGTTTATTTGTTGTAACATTTTTAGATGAAGAACTAATATTGTCAGGTTTAAGTATACTGCTTGTGCTACTTATATTACTAGCAGATTTCTTTTTGTATCTCGAAATTAGCTCTTCAGCCTTCACGCGTCTCTTTGCTTTTTCATCAGATGCTACATTAAGAGATTCGCATTGATGAGCTGGTGGATGCCTATGTCTTTTGTTTTTTAAAAATAGAAAATTTATTAATGAAGTTTTAACAATGAAGTTTTTAACAATGAAGTTATTTTTTTATTTCCTCTTTTTTTGTAAAGATAAAGAGAAACATTCAAACTTACTTTAAACAGAATGCCTCCCCACATCCATCACATACTACATAAACCAACACACCACCTTCTGATCTGTTCTTGCATTCTGTTATAAAACATTTTTGTTTTTCAATAGATATAGAAGATAAAAGATGTAATACACAGTTTGATTTCAAATGTTCTTCTAACTAATTTTGAATAAAAAAAATGATAAGCCCCCATTAAAAAAAGTTAATCAAAATAAAAATAGGAAATAATAAAATGAATAAATTTT
This sequence comes from Rhizophagus sp. LPA8_4_AMF, assembly GCA_021464525.1. Lineage (NCBI taxonomy): Eukaryota > Fungi > Glomeromycota > Glomeromycetes > Glomerales > Glomeraceae > Rhizophagus > Rhizophagus sp. LPA8_4_AMF. Next base: position 2,369 of record JADRCO010001005.1, read on the forward strand.
CTTATTTTTACAATACCGTTTGTTCCACTGATTTCCCTTCAGGATTCAAAATCATGGATGAACAAGTTTCACATAATTGAACATTCTTATTTTATTATGATTTTGTACGATGAAAAAAAAAATCAAATAGTTAATACATTTACATACATAGAATAAATAAAAAATCATTTCATTAAAGATCCGTATGTTCCGAAGTACAGATAAATAATCAAACAATCAAAAATTTGTTAATTTGGGTATTATTAATTGGATATTTTTAATTAACCTACTTTTTCATTCTCACTCCATCGAAAACACTCATGAGAATTTGGATACCTATGGTTTAAACTATAAATAGAAAGAATGGATACAAATCATATAATTTCTATAATTAATTAATGAAAGGTAAAAAAAAAAAAAAAATAACCCGTACCAATATTTTTTTCCACAACTACCACACCAAAAAGGTAAAAAGTCTTGATAGAAAAAATAAGAAAATAAAAAAGGAAAAAGAATTAAATATGGTGAATCTCTACCATAAATATTAAACAAATAAACTATTCAAGGAACTGTATCAGAGAAAAAAATTACTAATATAAATTATAAATATTTACCAAGTTGACAGCAACCTTCAAAAGAACAATTTTCTCCGATGTAAGGAAATTCCATGTCGAAATGTTAATCGAAACCATGCACTGATGCACATTCTATTTTGAATGGTAAAATGGGGTACCATTTTAGGAAATTTAGAAATATCTGGAAATGCTCGGCGTTTTTCGGTAATCTTTCATGCATAGCTATAGAAAATATTGTGAAACTACTAAAAAAGGTAATTCCGTTACATCTAGCATCATAATTAAGAGTTGATAAAAAAAACTTATATATAAACAGTTCTTTCTTCAACATCCCTAACTCAACAAGTTAACAATTTCATTTAGATAAATTAACAAGTTAACAATTTACAAATATCATCATAAAACTCATTTTTACTCATACAATCGGAATTCGTATAATCAAACGTATTCCATACAATCATACAATCAACATATAATCAACTATTAACCCTTGTAAAGGATTGTGAAGGTTAAAACTTCAAAATTCATAAATCACTTCCGTTATAAAGCTTTAACAACCTACTTTCCAAAAATGTGCGACGTTAAATTATTCTCCCCTCATAAACCTGACTTTGAAAATTATTATTATTTCGCGATTAATCTAATCACACGAATCATACCTGAACCATCTCCAGCAACCTACCTTAAAGGATTACCTCAAAGAATTCCCGAATTAGAATATCTTGGACCAGTTGGTCATTTAGATGATGCTGTACAAGTTCGCGTAAAGAAATCTGAAGAAATCGATATAGATGGATTAATAGACGGATTTGAAACTATTAGGGGTGTTAAAAGTGCGGAATTACAATCACCAAAATTTAGAAACAGGAGGAATTAAATTAAATTTTTTATTATCATACACAATATTTAAAAGTAAGTCAATAAATTTGTGTAATAGTGATTTTATTGAAAAACCAAAGTTAGTTTTTGATATCAGCAAAACCTCAAACCTCTGATTACAAGGCTATCGCTTTGTAGCCAATTGAATCTAATTATTGTACAACTTTTGGGTTTAGTTATTCTGTGATAGTACTTCATAATAATAATGTATATTTTAAATATAGAAATTCATAGTTCGAATAAATTTTCATGTATATTTAATAAACCATTTGCATTTCTAAAAATAATAGAATACCAATAAAAAGTTTTATTTATTCATTTGATTATTATAATTACTTTTAAAGTTACTTCTTTTTTTGAAACCGTGAAAAAATGAATATAATTTATTAAATTTTGAAAATATTTCTAAATAATTTAATTAATTACTGGTTGAAAATTTTTTTTAACCGATAAAGTTCACAACAAAAAAGTGAAGAAGAATATTACAAAAGACGAAATCTGCAAAAGCTCTATAAAAAAAATGAATAAATTTAAGTAATCATAATTTATTAATTTTATTATTATTATTATTATTACCTTTCTGGGGATATGCCCTTAAATTCATTGCTATTTTCTGGATTGGTTTGTATCCGTAAATTAACTATTGTAAAATGAAATTATATTTTATAAATATAACCATAATTTTTTTTTTTTTTTTAGTATTGTTATTATTTAAAATTAAATTTTTATTTCTTTACCTGCTAAAACAAATGATCCTACGCATGAAATGAACCCAGAAAGAAAAGCATTATATGGATAAGTTCCTACTAATACACAATATATAAATTGAAAAATACCAGAAAATAAAATAAAAGCTAAATATGCATCAATAAGTTTAAGATTTTGTGCAGTTTCTTTTTGATATGATTTCCATAATTTTTCTATTACACTTGAAAATATTTCAGCCAGGTTTGATTTTTCAACCGAGTTTGATTTTTCAACCATTTTTTAATTTTTATGTGAGGAAAAAAAAAAAATTATTTATTTATGTTTAACCAGTCTACCAATAAAAAATTGCCAAATTGATTGGTAAAACTGAAAATTTATTCTGCGAATTTTGTGCATAAAGTCACGTGAAATCAAAAGGTGACACTGAGATAACCACCTCGCTTTCAAGAAAAACATTTTTACGTTTGACTTTCTAACAAAAAATTCAAAAAATGAGGTATATTATATATTATCTTGATTTAAAAACTCTTTTTGGTTTCATTTCTATATTTAAAATATGTGAAATATGAAATATTAAGTGGGGAAGTTAGAGTCTTTAGATCTAATTTGAAAATTATTATATAGTACTACAGCAGGAAAATCAAAAGCAGAAATGACCGAGGAAGAGCTCCGTCAACTTGAGGAGCACGAATTCAATACTGGTCCTTTATCTGTTTTACAACAATCGGTCAAGAATAATACTCAAATCTTGATAAACTGTAGGAATAATCGAAAGTTACTCGCTCGTGTTAAAGCATTTGACCGACATTGTAATATGGTGTTGGAAAATGTTAAAGAAGTATGTTAAAAATACATTTGACATATAATTTCTTGTATCATTCTAATAATCATCTTTTTTATCTTTTAGATGTGGACGGAAACGCCAAAGGCCGGTAAAGGTAAGAAGGCCAAGCCGGTTAACAAGGATAGATTCATTAGCAAGATGTTTTTACGTGGAGATTCTGTCATACTTGGTAGTTTATTAAATCTTTTTTCATTAACTTTATACACGGTTTCAATAATATTAAATTCTTCATTCTTTTCTTCCATCAGTGCTGAGAAATACGGTATAATAAAATATCTGTGTTCTTTGAGGAAACCAATTCGTAAATTTTCATTTTGTTCTTCTAAAGATTCAACTAATTATCTTTGTAAATGGTTTTTAATAATATATATTTTTTTTATACTGAATTGTTTTAAATTCTGATCATCTCACACGATAATGGTAATAATACAGCTTTCCGATAACAAACTGAGAAAAAATAAAATGATCAAGTATAGGGTTTGTAATGTAATAATCTCTCATTTGAAAATAATAAACGTTATTTTAAAAGTTTTGAAAACCTTGATCTTTTAATTAACAATATTATATGTATCAGTATTTAAATTGAAATGGGTAATTACAACTTTTAAAACAAACCTGAATATAAATAATAATGATCCGTATTAATGTGATAAATATTTACGACCTTTCATACGTCGTCTTGTAAGTATTTTTTTTCCATTTTTACTTCGTAATCTTGCTAAAAACCCATGTCTACGTTTTCTTACTAAATTACTTGGTTGATATTCTCTTCCATATGTTACAAAACGAACTCCGTTTCCAAAGATATTTGTCGCTTGTGATGGTCTTGCTGAGCTTGCTCGTAAATGGTGATTAGTAATTAATAATTGTGAATTACTTTATATTATCGTTAAAATTCATTTTTCTTACTTTTGAAAATTTAAAAGTCCGAATGAAGAAAATCCATTAGGAGAAAATACTTGTTGCATTCGTGAAATTATCGGACAGAATTTTCGAGTTAAAGAGGAAAACATTTTTTTTTGGAACGATGATCTTCCAATTTTTTTTTATCAGTTAAGTCACATGACTGATTTACTAAAAATGATAAACAAACTGGAAATGAGACGTTAGTGGAAGAAATTAAATAATATATACGAGGAAACTTATCGAATTTTTTTTGTGATCTTGAGACTTAAAAAGTTGATTCAAAATAAAATTAATGGATGTACCTTCTTCAAAATAACAAAAGAGAGATAGTTTAACAAGAGGACTTGTAATAAATAGCTCTCGTGGACTTCGTTAAGGAGTGTAAAAAAATAAACTGAGGTTGTTCTCATCGTACCGAAGCCTGAAGAAATCGCTTGCGAAAAAAATCGCCTTAATCTGTAAAAAAGTAAAATTTCAATTTTTTAACTAAAGCAGGTATAGCCAAAATTCAATTCTTTGAGTGAATAAATACATAGCATTAAAAGCAATATCACCCAGTTTTTGAATCAGGTTTAATTTGTTTATGTCAGCTGTTTTTATCGAAGAAAAATGGGAAACGAACGAGATTTTTGACTCTTGAGTATGATGATATATATTCCCGGAACACAGCATACGACATAAATGATAATAATTCCTTTAAATATTTATAGTATAGCATCTCCACAACAGGTTAGAAACAATTCTCCAGAATATTTTAGGGTGCTTAGCATTCAGCTTAGCATACTATTATTCAGTACGTGCATTTATGCTAACCCGCATCTCATAATTTTCGTGTATAAGCGACATGTACAAGAAAAATTGGATTATAATGTGATAAAGCATAGAAACATTCTCAGTAATAAAAATCAGAATACCAGAATTGATAAATATAATAAAAAAAAAATGAACCCTCATTAATAATCAAAATAAATACTTTATATACTTTTTAAAATGAGTTCCGAGTCATTTTAATATGATAGATTAGCCGCGGCAAGAAAAGATATAAATTTTTCCTTGCTTACAACTTATTTGAAAGATTATGATGACCTGCGAATATAACATTATCAAAAAAAATTAAATTTAAAAAATAGGTGCGGTTGATTAACTGAATGTGTTGATGTAAAAAAGTATAAATACACCCTTTATTATCATTATTTTATATCTCAAAGTTTAAGCTTGTGTGAAAAATGTGAAAAGATGTATTTTAGATGAATTTATGTAGCCATAACTTTACTTATTTCAGGGATAATTTCAAAACTTTTAATGCATACCCCTGTTATATCCACAGTCAAGTGATAACTACTTTTTATTTATACAATCTTGCTTTATACAGATGTGATGTATCAAATGAAAGAATATTTATTAGTTTTGGGTTAGACCTTTCTTTTTGTATCTTTGATAATAATTTTATTTGAAAGACAAATGGAGCATAAAATAAAATTTAAGAAATGAAAATTCATCTTAAATCTATACCAAATTTAGATTAATTTATCAAGTGCAAAAATCAAGTTAACAGTTAAAAATCAGGTTCAAAAGCATAAATAGTAGCACTTGCTAATTAGAATGCTTAATTTATCACTTTATTGCTTAGAATTTTGTGCAATAGCTTGCACCAAAAGGTCCTTGATTTCACTAAGCTCTTTCTCTCCATAAATGATTTCGAATTTATTAGATGTTTTAATGAGGGTACTTTTCATATATACACATTTTTCTATATATTCATGCTTCTTTAAAATAGATTTTCCTTTTATTATGCACATAATAGTCAAACCAACGTGAAATTGAGAGTTGCTATTTCTTTTATTTTTGGACTGAGTAAACAGGATGTTTCTAATTCTTTGCAGTCTAACAACTTGTAATTGTATGGTTTGTTGATTTTTTCTCATTCTTCTTCATTACATTTAGTTATATATGCAAGTGTAGGTGCCCATGGCAATCTCCTAAATTTTTGTATTTAACTACTTTGGATTCCCAAAATCCAAAGTTCATTGCCAACAAGTTCAATAAATAACCTGTGATATTAGAATAAATGTTATTTAGAAATTTCCTTGCTATCTGAATTTCTTTGCTCTTTAAGTATTTTTAGTATTATTCAGGTTCTAGTAGTACTAAACATACAAATATCCATTCTCTCCTTATCTGTCAAGTACTTTTTGGGAAGACAAAGAGCTCTAGAACATGTTTTTGTCTTGATAGTACAATCCACTTATCTCCTGTAGTTACAACTCACTCATCTTTCACATACCAATTGCATGAATGAGAAATTTGTACTACCTTTTGCTTTGTAGGCAATAAACTTTCAGTTTTACAACAAACCAAGAGCAATTTTTATTGTCTATAATATATTATTTTCTGTTAATCTTTCACTTGTGTAATGATAATATTAATAAGTTACTAACATAATCTGCATTCTCCATGATGATTTGTAGAATTTAAAAGGGATAGGAGAAAAATAAAAAGATTCAGGAGGTGACAGATAATATGCACTTCTTATACTATTGATGTTTTCTTGCTTTTTGGACATTAAAATTCCTGATTCATCTGGTTGTGAGATTAAGGTATCAAACCATGCAATAGAATCTAGATGTAGACATAGTTTCCAGTTTGTTTTGTTTGGAACCAGTTTGATTACAAATTTTTCTTGAAAGCTAGAGTTGTTATCAATAAAATCCAGGCATTTTTCTCTCATAATCGAGAGGTGTATTGCAGCTGGTTTGATCTTTTATCATTTCAACCTCAATCACCGGTTGGGTGTCCCATTTGAATTCGCTTATTTGAGGGATCTCAATTCTTTCATCTTTGATGTCTTCAAAGGGAATTGTAATTATGACTTACATTTTACATAAAAAATGGTTGCTTTCAAGTATAGAAAAAGAAACAAGCGATTTGATAAACTACCAGTGATTTAAATAAATCACTGTATGATAATTATTGTTTGACTATTATATATAATAAACTCGGTTTGTGGATAGATTTTGATTGATTAAATAATATCACATGAAGGTACTGCAGTATCTTAATTATACTCCTTGTTTTATGGCTGGTTTTTATAAAAAAGGATAAAAATTTAATTTATCATTCGTGTTAGTATTGACAATCCATGTCAAAAAATAAAAAGTAAAAACAGATCCAACCAAATTTGCTTACATCAAAATTGAATGAAATTTTTTTGTTATAATTAATTAATCTTACGATTTGAATGCGAATCAAAATTTCCACAAGTTAATGAATAAACATTCATTTCAATTCTTAAACTTAATAATACGAAAATATTCTAAGAGTTTATTTTGAATGATATCTTTTAAAATAAAAAGAACGGTTCGCGCATTTAAAAATTAAAATAAAGTATTTATTTATTTGCTTCCTTATTGACATTTTAATCATTTGTAATAATCAAAAATTTATTTATTTACATTGGCATTCTATATAGAGTATTAACACGAGGAAGTGGTATGCTCCGCCAGATAATTTGCTGTTTAAATTAATTATTCACCAAAATAATTTAGATGTAAAATAATTTTGAGTTAGCTGCAACTTTGGGTTCACGATCTTATCCTCGAAAACTTAGTTAATTTGTCATTTCTTTTGACTAAACAATGTTTTTATCATATGACATTGTGAAAATAAAATTTATCATGGGAAAAGATATAATTATTTAAAAAGAGAACAATTATTATTATATATTTTATTGTTATTGTTGTTGTTGTTGTTGTTGTCTTTCAGTATTTCATTTGTATTATGCGAAGCTGATGTTTATTCACGTGAGCGGATCTTAAATCCGAAAGAAAAATGCGGCACTATTTCTTTTTTTCTTGGGTGGGTTTAGCTTTTTAGTGAGATTTTTTTATGACCAGCTTATATTACGCTTGTAAATATTTATTATTGGAGTCACTTTTCTATAAATAAACAAAGTGAAATTTTAAATTATTGGTATAACTTGGTTTAGTTTATGACGTTAGAATTATGCCCATTCCATTTTAAGGAAATTTCTTCCTTTAAAAGGATCTCATTGTGATCATTTAACAAATTATGAATATGAATTGGCCATTGGCTTTTCAATAAAGTTCCGAATACTAGAATTTCTTTAATCGGTACAAAGGAAATTATTAACCGATTATGTTTATAGTTCATATTTTTGAGTTCAAATTTTGAATCTATTATTTTTCATATAAAGAATAGTAATAAAAAAAACTTACCATTTTCTTTTTATTTATTAAAATAAAATGATTAAAAGGAAGGGGCGCGGATTTTTGTGAAAAATACTATTTTTTTTTTATGTATAAATATGGGTCGTTTTTTTTTCTCCTCAATTCTTTAAAATAAAAACATTCAATTTAAAAAAAGAAAAAGTTAAAAGATGGAAAATCACGAATATCAAGTTCCAAGACCAAATGATTCAAGAAGTCCTTGTCCAGCATTAAATTTACTCGCTAATCATGGATATCTGTAAGTTATCGTAATCTTTAGTTTTATTTTATTTCGTTATCAATAAATATTTATTATCCGTTTTAAATAAAAATAGACATCGAGATGGGAAAAATATTACGGCAAATCAATTGATCGAAGCATTAAATAAAGGTTTTAATGTTTCCGATTTTATAGCCTTCATTTTGACTCATGCAGGTTTATATTTGATAGGAAAAACTCAGGAAGGTAAATTGTAAGTAGATATATATATATATTTTGTAAAAAAAGGACGCTTTTTTCTTTTTAATTCATTATTAATAATAAAAAAAATACTTTTTTTAAAAAAAAATAAAGTTCACTTGAAGATTTATTCAATGACGCGATAGAACATCCGATATCATTAACACGTCCCGATAAAGGTTTAAGTGAAGATTATAAAAAAATTTCACCTGAATTACTTGATTCATTATTTTCAGAGAAAAATGAAAATAATAAATTAACAAGAAAAAGTTTTGCTAGACAACATATTAAAAGACGGGATCAATCTCTCGGAGATAATCCCAAATTTCATGGATTATCTTTTTTTCAAAAATATCAAGTATACGGCGAATATTCTTTAACATTACTTTGTTTTCCTGGTAATGAAAATGGAAGAGGAGAAGAAATTGATGTAGATACTTTAAAAAGCATTTATCAATTTGAAAGACTTCCTGATAATTGGAAAAAATCTGAATCAACTATTAGTTTATTTCAACTTCATAATGTAGTGGGTAATATTCGAGACATGGTGGAAGAATTAGATAAAAATAAACACGAAAAACATGAATAAAATAAATAGGATTGATAGCGCATATGTTGTTATTATTACTGTCAATTATTATTATTACTGTCAAATAATAAAAAGCTTTTTTTCGTAAAATGTTACACTATCTTTACTATCTTGTTCTGAGAACAAATTTTAAATTTTTAGCATTCAAAACCTTTTTTGGTAAACTGATCGAAATTTTATCACGTGATAATTACCAATTGACTTTTTAAAAAAATTATTTTTATTTTTATTTTTTTAGAAAAAATTTGCATTCTATATACTGTACAAAAGAATGTATCAATCATAATGCAGAGAATGTAAAAGTTGGGAAGAATAAATAATGAAAACGCTAAATTTCATTTCGTATAAATACCACCATTTTTTTTTATTATTAAGAAAAATTTTCCATATGAATTCTATTAAACTAATTCCTTACTCTCTTTTGATCTCTATAATAGAAGAAGTAAATGTTTCCCAATCTTCTTTCTTTTTAGGGTCTCCAAAAGGTCTTAAAGCAGCCAAAAATAATCTATATCGACCATCGGGTAATTCAACATTTTTTGTTCCATCCGATTTATCAACTTTACCATCAAATTGTATGGTTTTAATTTGACTATTTTCAGAATTGTCATTTCTTGATTCAAATTGTATATTTGTTATTGTGCCTAAAGAATTTGGTACTAACAATTCTGTAGCTTGATTGTCAAATGCTCTCGATTTCAATTTATTATTTCCTCTCTTGTATAATACAGGAAATGATCTTAATGATCTTTTCGTAATTGGAGTTTCGGCAGCAGAAGCTGGGGTGATTACTGTAATAATAGTAGAGGTTACTATAACAACATCATCATCATTAGAAGGTTGAGGAGATTCTATTGGAGTTGAAGTTGGAGTCGGAGTCGGGGTCGGAGTATCAGTTGGTTGATCTGATTCTATTGGAGTTTCGGTTGGCTGATCTGATTCTATTGGAGTCTCGGTTGGCTGTTTTGGAGTCTCGGTTGGTTTATCTGATTCTTTTGGAGTCTCGGTTGGTTTATCTGATTCTTTTGGAGTCTCGGTTGGTTTGTCTGATTCTTTTGGAGTCTCGGTTGGTTTGTCTGATTCTTTTGGAGTCTCGGTTGGTTTGTCTGATTCTTTTGGTTGCTTTGATTTAGTTGCCGTTGGTTTATTTGTTTCTTTTGGAGTCTCGGTTGGTTTGTCTGATTCTTTTGGCTGCTTTGGTTTAGTTGCCGTTGGTTTATTTGTTTCTTTTGGCTTATTTTTTGATGGCTGTTTTGTTACTACTGGGGCTCCTGTCGGCAGATCTGTTTCTTGTGGTAGAGTTTCAGTAGGTGGTTCAACATCATCATCTGATTCAGCGGGTATTACATCTACGGTAAGAATTTTTGTTCCATGGGCTATACGTGCACCCAAAAGTACAATATCATCATCTTTCATTGATACAGTTAGAACTTCTTCAGGTGAAGTGAATTTTTGATCATTTTTACCAGATTGAATAAAAGGTGCGCCAGATTGATCATCAAGTATTGGTAAAGTTTTTAAGCTACCTTTCATACCCATATAAGAAACGTAAGATCTCTTTTTTGTAGTACTATCCGTAATAACTATATAACCAGAATAAAGAGAATTATTGATTTCATTTTCTTCTTTGGGAGGAGTAAAACTTAAATTAATATCTTGAGATTCGCCAGGACGTAAACGAATCGAAGGTTTTGAAAATTTAACATTAGCAAAAGAGTTTGTTGTGATTGGTGAACTTGCTGGAACTAAATTTACTCCATCATAACCATTGATTGTTTGAGCGGGCAAATGGTTAAAAGTAAATTTTGTCGTTTCTTTACCAATATTTGTTAAAGTAAGGCATCTTTTCTTTCCGTTAAAATTAGCTGTATCATTAAGTGCAAGTTTTGATGGAGATGCCATGATCGTTGAAGATAATGCATTAGATAAATTAATTAAACCAGAGCCTTGTTGAAGAATCGTTGACGCTATAAGAGAGTTTCCTTCTATGTCAGAATTTTTAAAAGTTATTGGTTTGGCATTAATTTGAATAACATTACGGATGATTTCAGTTTTTGATTTTTCTTGACTTTGTAAATATAATGCTAAAGCACCAGTTATGAAAGGAGCTGAAACGCTTGTTCCTGAAATAGTCTTAATAGATCCGAGGGAAACAGGGAAAATACTTTTGATATCTTTTCCAGGTGCTGCAATATCAGGTTTAATATCTAATTCATTTGTTGGTCCAAAAGAACTAAATTTTGAAGTTTTTAACGTGTTTGGATCATTAATCAATACGCTTTCAATCGGAAACTGAACGGTTAAATTATTGTTTTTTTGTATGAGATTAAATAAAGTTATTCCATCTTCGCAAGAAATCATACCAACAGGGGTTGAAATTCCTTCGCTATTAAATTGAGGTGTTGTGATTCCACTAACATCATTGTAAATAACAACAGCTGAAGCTCCAGCAAATCGAATTTGGTCAACCTTTGTCGAATCATCACAACCTCCCCTTCGAACCAAAGCAACTTTTCCTGTAAGATCTTCATTAATAACATCACAAGCATCATTTTTTGAATTGGTCACATTTGAAGTTGGAACAATTGAGAAAGAATTTTCAAGTTTAAAGGGCTTTCCATTTTGTGTAAGATATTTAATTTTAAGATTAGAATCAGAACTTGGTAGAATAAAGAAAGATTTAACTTGATCAGTATCGATGGATGCAACAGAAATAACTCCAGGAGCTGTTGATGGGGAAGAAACTTTATATATTCCTTTATCACCAGAAGTTCCTGCAGGTGCTACAACGAGTATTCCATTTTGTGTTAATGTTTCAGCAACGAGACTTTCGGGAGTTCCAAACCAAGCATTATTACCAGATACGAGAGAAAGATTAATAATATTCATTCCGTCATCAAAAGCTTTTTCCATCGCTTTAATAACAATATCATTTGTAGTTGTTCCATTACATCCAAAAATTCTATATACTCCAAGTATAGCTTTAGGTGCAATACCAGTAATGTTGTTAGTTGAATCTTCACCAGCAATAATACCAGCTGCATGTGTTCCATGACCAGCACATTCATCTAAAGGGTCATCATCGGGTTTTGGTTCATTTGATCCATTAAAATCGTCTCCAACGAAATCGAAACCAAATTGTACTTTACAGCCTTCACCTTTAAAGCATCCTCCAAGAGCTTGGTGTTTATAATCAATACCCGTATCTAAAATTCCAACCTGTTTAATTACAAGGGAAAAGTAATAGAAAGAGGGTAAACAAAAGATACAATTAATTTTGAAAATTTTTGAATAATTATTTATTTACCTTAACATTTGAACCGTCAAGTACGTTAGGATCTGAACCATCAAAACCAACGAATTCGCGAAAATTTTGTGAAGTTGAATTGTTCTCTTCCTCAAATTTAGCTTCTGTTCGTTGAATTTTTACCTAAAAAAATAAATAAATAAATAAATATGTAAGAAAAAAAAAACTCTAAAAACCAAGTGTGTGTACACAAAATACTACAATTACTTACCACAGGCCAAACATTTTTCACACATTCTAATTTTTTAATTTTATTGATATCTTTATCATCGTCAAGCTTAATAGAAACTCCATTAAATACTTTTTGACTACTATATGTTTCTCTAACTTTATAATTTATGCCTTCATTTTCAATCGATTTTACAAATGAATTAATAAATGATTCTGATTGGCCTTTAATTTGATCGCCATTAAATTCCAATATATAAGAATTTGGAACTACGTCAGGAACAGGTTTTTGTAAAGTGATTTGTGATGTGGAAAATTTTTTTATTGAAGCAGAAGTTATTTGAGTTGATGTTAAATAATAACCCAAAATTGTTAAAATTAATTTGCTTGAAGCTTTCATGATTGTATTTAAGAAAGTTAATTATGTAATTAAATTATTATTATAAAATATGCTGTAAATTATATATATGAATATCGCTCCAGGCGTATTTTTTTTTAGTATATATATATGATTTATTTTGGGTTATTAATCAAATGGGTGGTATGATATTGAAGGAAAAGAGAAAAAAAAAATTCAAGAAAGAGTAAAACTAAATTTATCTTTCTTTTGGAGAGAAGTTTTTTTTTTCTTAAAAAGACCAATATATTAATGGTTTTATTAAAAGATAAAATATATAAATAAAAAGTTTTTTTTTTTTATAAATATATTGGTCTTTTTTTTTCCTCCAGGGAAATGAATGAAATGAAATTAGCGTTTAGTTATAGGAGCTGTAAGAGCAAAACAACTACTACAAAAAGTATGCATTTTTATGATTTCGATGGGTATTTATAGATTTTTTACGGTATGGTTTAAATAATAACGAAAATACTAGGCTTTGTAAATTTGAATAATAAATGATTGTATGATCTTTGTTATACAGGAAAAATAAATTTCTTTCTCGCATCAAACTCCTTTGTTGTATATCATTGAATTTTTTTCCTTTATTGTATTAAGATATAAATGGAATTGAAACGATCATTTCCCTTTAAAAAGAAAAAAAATATAAAATATCCACTAAAAAAACGTGTGCTTTGTATTTCACTTGCATAGCCGATTTCGGGTTATCGTAATTTAGATATGTTAATCTTTTTTTCAAGTTCAATTATTTGTTTACTTAAATGATTTGTTTGGACTTTATGGAATTATGGTGCGAGCATTGTAGTACAAGAAAGCTGAAATTGCATTGAATTTCTTTCATTACCAAATATGGACATTTAATTAATAAATCGGGTAACTATCGTTAATTAAGTTCAATTTGGATTGTTTTTGAATAACCCTGGTTATACGATACGAGTTTCATCCTTTTTTTTCGCCCATTCGAAATTGTAACGTTACTCAATTTCGTTATTATCATAAAAAATTCGTTGTTTCCTTTTTCCTTATCACATAGTCACATATCATCTTACTTGGTACCGTAATTCTGGTCAAGCTGGAAGGATAACTTACGTCACAGATTCATAACTCAATGAAATTATGGATTTTTGGATTTTGACACTTTTATACTGTTTCAAAAAGAAAGAAGCCATTTGTATCACAATTTTATTAAATTATTATACAAACTATTTTAAATCTATAGTCTATTTTCTAAATAACGCACAATTTAAATCATCCTAACCAATTTTTAGCATGAGTATAATGTAAACATGGATTATTATTATTATTACTATAATTCAATTTATATTTAGAAAAATCTAACATCCATATCATATTTGATAACGCAGCAAATATTCTTGAATGATCCATCTATAGTATTAAAAAAAATTACAAATATGTTAAACAATCTGTAAAAAAAAATCACAAAGAATAATAAATTTTACCTGTAACGAATAAACAGGAGAACGATTGTTTCCAAGATAAAGAGACCAGCCATCGTTTTTCCTTGCACCTTTCTTTAATTCTTGATGATTATCGTGATTATTTTTATTATAGCGTAAATCAAAAATCCTGATAATGCCGTTTCTGTTAGCGCCAGCCGCCAATCTATAAGCATCGTAATCCACAGAAAATACTAAAAAAAAAAAAAAAACAATTGAATAAATCACTCATTAAGTTAATACAACTTTTTCAAATGAGAACGGAAAAAGAATAAATCACTCACCAGGATGATAGTCATAAGGATCTCTATAAGAGGCAACGCAATGCATTGTTCTAACGTCAAACAATCTACAAATACCATCGTAACATCCGGTTACAAAGGTATTTGGTAAATTTGAATTCGAAGCTATGGCATAAACAGTACTTTGATGATCCTTTATTCCCGTAGCGTATTTAACAAAATCATTTGGTGTAACGTAATATAAAGTAAAATGTTCTTTACTTCTATTTCCTACACCAATTAATTTATTCTTTGAAGATAATCCATGAATAACTCTTGGTCTACCAGGTAATGAGATTTCCATTTTATTCTGACTTGTTTCAGCATTCCACATTCTTAATGTTTCATCGAAACCAACAGAATATAAATTTATTGGATCATCTGGAAATAGGTAAATTGATTGCACCGAACTCCGATGTCCTTTGAATTGTTTTTTGGGAGTTAAGTTATATTGTCGATTATGGTCTGATCGATTATTATAATTATCATTGTTATTATTATTGTTATTATTTAATTCCCATTTTTTTATAGTACAATCCACTGAGCATGTATATAAGATCTTATCATCAATTCCTTCACCTAATAAAATATCGGTAATATCATTATTATGTGAGATAAACCATTCTGATTTCTTTTTTTTATTAAAATCCCCATAAGAATTTTTATTAAAATAATATATTTCAATAGAATTTCCTATGCTCATTAATAATTTTTCTTTATCAAATTTTAATGTTGGGATTAATGATTGTCCATGATATTTTGTTATAATCGTTGAAGAAAAAAATTTTTTCTTCCAATTTTGTTGTGTAGTATATCCAAATGAAACTTTTTGTTGCCAATTGTCATTTAAAGAAGAAGGTGAAGAAGGGTTATTATGTTTTTTAGAATTAATGTTGGATATTATCATATTCCATTTTTGATTTGTAAAGTATAATTTAAATCCATATTCCTTCACTAAATTATTAACCGATTTATTAACTAATCGTAATTTTACTATATCTTGTATTGTTAATAAATCAAGTATATTAACTATTACATCAAATGGAAAATCAAAAAACATTTCCACAAAGAAAATTTTATGACAAAAAAGAATTCGAATTTAGGATCGACTTTTACACAACTATTTATAATTAATAATGATAGCCGTAGTCATTATGGGCTGAATAAAGTGTAACAGTTAAACAACCCGCAGTGATTTACGCAGCTTCTATATAGTTTCTATATTGGCGTCAACTGGCTTACCGTTTACGCAATATGTAAATGAGCGGTATGCTCTAAAATTTAATTAGTATTGTTATATATTTTTCCTCGGAGGGTACTCGGAGGGTATTTTTTTGATAACGGAAAATATAAACTATGTATAACTGCGAAAAAAGCTAACCCAAAAGATTTTATTGAAAACCATAAACCATACTAAAAAAAGAAAAAAATTCAAAAATCAAAGTGGCTTATCCGGAGTATAGTGCCGGCTGGCATTATGATCACTACACTATCGCTACCAAATTATCGGGTATCGGCATTACCGGCATTTGATTAAACTAAATCAGTAAGTATTTGATTATTTCATGTTATTTTCCAGCCGATTAGAACGATTTTTAGTTGTAGGTTTAACATATCATGTGATGCACCCTGGGTGTAACTGTGTGACATTGCAAAAAATTATACATAAATATTTTAAGCAGGGCTTTCGTTTCGGTTTTACATTTTCTTTAAAAAAAAAAAAAAAATTAGAACGTCATTGTAATTATAGAAATAAAAATTAATAATTAAAATCTTTAAAATGATAAAATTAAAATCGAAACTTTTTGTTATATTTTTATGTTTTTGTCAGTTGATAAATGCCTATAAGGAATTATCTGAAAAAGGATTTTCTATTTTAACAAACTTAACAGAAATTGAAGCTCAAAAAGTTGCCCAAGATTTTTTAATACCATTATTAGTTCCTAGAGTATCTGGTAGCGAAGGAAATCTTAAGGTACAAAAGTATATTATTGATCATTTTCAAACGTTAGGATGGAACGTAGAAGAAGATAAGTTTACAGATTCAACGCCAATAGGAGAAATTTCTTTTAATAATATAATCGTAACAAAAGATATTAATGCAAAAAATAGACTCGTATTAGCCGCTCATTATGATTCAAAATATTTTGAACCACCAAATGATGGATTCGTTGGTGCTACTGATTCAGCTGTATCTTGTGCTATTTTAATGGATTTAGCATATAGATTGGATCCCTATTTTGATAATAGAGATCCTAATTCCGTTTCTACAACACTTCAAATTATTTTCTTTGATGGTGAAGAAGCTTTTAAAGACTGGACTTCTACAGATTCTTTATACGGGTCAAGGTATGAAATGAAAAATTATAATCTTTCTATTCTTAAATTATTGATAATTTAATTATTTATTCATTTTTTTTAAAGGCATTTGGCAGCTAAATGGGAAAACACATATGCTGTTGAAACAGGAAGTGCACAAAATAAAGGCAAAAATTTACTTAGCGGTATTGAAGTCCTTGTATTATTGGATCTATTAGGCTCACCTGAGCCATTTATACCGAATTTTTATCCAATAACTTCATGGTTATTTGTTGGGTTGACTCAAATTGAAGCTCGTTTATATAAGAATAAATTAATTAAATTGACACACCATAAACATAAAATGATTGGAATGCCAGTGGGAGACAGTTTAGAAGATATTACATATTTTGATACTGATTCCTTACAATCTTATCAAGCTCATATTGAAGATGATCATATTCCTTTCTTAATAAGAGGCGTTCCTGCTTTACATCTTATTCCTTGGCCATTCCCTGATAGTTGGCATAAACTTTCTGTAAGTATAATTACTATATTATTATTAGAAAAAGAGTCGTATTTTTCTAAGAAATGTAAAATAATATTTAATTTATTTAATTTTAGGATAATGCTACAGCCGTAGATCATTCAGTTTTATTTAATCTAAACAATATATTTAGAATTTTTACTGCTGAATATTTGGGTATTGATCCAACTTTACCGAAAATTAATACTAAAAAGAATTAATTAATTTATTGAAACTAACGAAATTTAGTATTTAATGTTATGAAAATAAACGTTTAGATAGATTTAAGTCTAGTTTATTAATAAACTGTTCAATTGTAATTTTTTGTAAATTAATTTCAAATAATTGGGAGGATGACATAGACTGTATTATTAGTAGAATAGGCGATTTCTTATTTAAACTATCAAAAGTTCTTTAATACAATATTTTAAATTGATACATCAAATAAATATCTTTTTTTTTTACAATTCACTTTTCTGAACTTTTCTGATTTTATATCACTTAGTTAATAACTCTCCATGTTTATTTGAATCCACTAGCCTTTTAGCTTTTTAACTTGTCCTTTATCATTTTCATTACTCGAGTAACGAAATGTTATTTTCAGTGCCAATATCTTTGTTGATTCAATCTCCTTGAGCATGTGATTTTAAATCAATTTAATTCGTTAACAACGCGTTTACATGGGTTTAACATCATGCTTTTTTTTTACTTAAGCATATGTTATCTATTATCACAATTTAATCGTTCACCGATTTATTATATTACATAATTACATATTGGGATAAATTTCTATTTATTCCCAATTTTACCAAAAAACAGAATTTGAAAATTTTTGCCACCTTCGTACGAAGGTACTGGCAAGGTAAATTTATCAATAATGAAAAAAAAGATTAAAGCGTGAGCTAGAGTTTCTAAACGTGAAACCACTTTGGTTCATTAGGGCACTAGAAAAGGTAATAATTTTGATGCTTCGATATGTTTAAATTTTTTGAATTTACTCGCGGCGAGTGTGATCTTCCTAATTACATAAATTTGGAATTGTTGTGGACCAAATCAACCATCCAATTTATATTTAAAACTCCGGGAACTAAAATATTTAACTTATCCACACTATGTAGGTGCAATTCACATAAAGAAATTTCTTATTATGAGTACATTTAGTGTTGCGATCCGTCAATTCGTAAGTAAACACATTTTGGCTATTTTATGAGAATTAAGTCAATAAATAAAAATTTTTTTTTTGATATTATATGAATATATCTCAATATACAATATTAAAAAAAAAAAGTTTCTTAATAATAATGAAAGTAAAAAGAAATTAAAACCGGATTGAAATTCATCCGGATGGATGGAAAATTCAATCCGTTTTTAATTTTTCTTTTTTTTTTATATTTGAAAGAGGTTTAAATTTCACTAGATCGGTGTTATCTTGAGGTAACAAAAAAATTCTAACCTTTATTAATTAAATCCATGTGCAGATCGCAACTCTAAGTACATTAATAAATTTCAAACATGTCACTAGTTGCTATTGCTACGATTGCGATTGTTACGCTCGATTGTGTATTTTGAACCTATACTTTTTTCTCTGATGATTTTGTATTGGTATTTTTTTGATGTTGTTTATGATCTTTATTATTTCTTTCAATTTTCAATCTTTAATTTTCGTTCTCAGTTAAAGTACTAGAAATCATTGATATGTTTAGTGGATAATTATGTTTGTCAACAATCTTATAATCACAAAGCTTTTAGAATTATTTGATTTTAGACATGAAATATTTATAATAAATGAATAACCAATCTTTTTCGTATAAAGCAGAGGTTTTAATAGGGATTGGAATCGATTCAATCAAAAATCAAATCTTGAGAATTGATTTAAGATTCAATTAATCGTTTCTAAGATTCAATTTGATAATTCAATTTAATGATTTGATTAATCAAATCTAATCAAATTTATATAACAGCACAAATCTAATTTTGTTTTAAATATTTTGTTGCACAGTGATTTTTTGATCTCACGGCTAGAGTTTTGAATATGCAACCTGAAATGACCCGTATTGACTCGCATTGACCAACATAATATAATAATACAATTAAAGGTATTGTAAAAATTTGAATTACTATATAAATAGTACTTCCCAAAATTTTGACCTGATCCAACCCAATTTAACCTACTCGCAACACAAAATTTTAAGTGAATTTAAAATCATTTTCAATAAAAAGTCATATTTAATGTTTAAATAAAAATGGTATAAAAATGTTTTATTTAAAAACTTTTATTTACTAGTTTACAAAAATATTACATATTTGATAACATAATATGATTATTAATAATACCACTTAATTCTGGGCAAAAATTATAATTTTGGCCAGCATTTTATTTATTAAATCAAACTTTACGTTTTTTTTCAAAATCATCTTAACAACAGCCTTTTTGATCCAAGGGAAACTTGTTCTATTCATAAATTAGCATGTAATAAGCCTTGTTTATATTTACCATGAGCAAATTCCAAAAGATGAATATTTTCAAATTTTTTTCTTTTATAAGGTAGGTTTACGTGAAAAGATAAAAAATAAATGAAAAAAATTTATTTTACATGAAAGAAAATAGTAATAAAAGAAAAAGTGTAGGAAATACTGATTGACTTGATAATCAAAAAATCTAATAAAATATAAATCTCATACTATATAAAATTACATAAATCATGTAAAAAATAGGAACTAGTGACAAATTACATCTGTAATAAATTATAATTTTCTTCTTATAAAATATTTAATAAAAATGTTTTCACATTATTTTTAATTAAAATAATTAAAAACCGGTGCAAAACTTTTTTTTAAGTGTTTAATAAAAAAAAGTATTACTTCTGAAGAATAAAAATTAATAGGATTTGAAAAACAAAAAGTAATACTTAAAAAATTAAAAAATGTTGAAAATGCAAATCAAAGATGGTTTAAAACAACTCTTTTTTTTAATTATTTTTTAAAAAAACATTGCAAAACATTTTTTTAAATATTTAATAAAAAAAAAGTTTCACAACTTTTTTTTAATTATTTTGATAAATATGTTGTAAAACTTTGTTTTGATAAGACTGCTTCCTATTTTTAAATAAGAAAGCTTATTCATCAGTCAAGTGGTTGGTCAAATAGTCAGTCAAATGGTTGGTTAAGTAGTCAGTCAGTCAAATAATCAGCCATAATGATTAGTCAGAACAGTCAGTTAGTCAAAGGTTCTTGATCGATTATAACTAACTGATGATTGATTATGACTAACTGTTGCTATCCCTATATGGAATTGGTAAAGACCAGAGAGTTTCTATTAATTTGCCAGTTTCAGATCACTTCTTGAATGTTAAGTTATTATGTCCTAAATTCAGCTAAAATTTCAAGTATACTGTACATTCCCATTACTATTCCTGAAATAGTACCTGAAATAATGCCTAAGATGTTAAGAATTATGTTTAAAATCTGGTTAAAATTAGCCAAAATTAATCATAATTTACTGCACCTTAAATTTTGAATATATATATATTACTTGAACAGAAGTAGCAAATATCTCTACTAACTTTAAAGTTTATATAATATTAATGCCTCATATGGGTTGATTCTTGTATTGGCTTAAATTACTAAGATTTTATAAAAATTTAACTATTTTAGTAAAATATACATTATACATGTCTAA
>JADRCO010001006.1:0-23618 GCA_021464525.1 Rhizophagus sp. LPA8_4_AMF
AAAATATAGTTATTCCAAATTTCAGTATATTTTATATATTAACGTATAAATTAAATGTCAAAATTTCTTTTTGGCTATAAATCAGACATGCCAAATTTGGTTAATTTTTTGATTGACTATGAATCAGAAATGCCGATTTTGATACTATTTCCGATTTTCAGCCAATTTTTTGCTGATTTATCACGTGTCCGATTTGTCTTATTTCGACCAGTGTAGTATATATAGAGAAATCAGCATTTATTATTTATGTATCTATTTAATAACTTTAAAGTGTAATTTAGGTATTTTGGTTATATGAAAATCACTTTTATGCATTAAGTGAAAATTGCTTTGTAAGATCAAAATTACCTATATATTAAATTTTGTTAATTTTTATTTAATATATGAAGTTATATTATTAGTATTACATTAATTTCAAATAAAGATCCTTCTTAATAGTTCAGTATAAGTAATAACTTTTTTTTTTTAATAAAAGTGTAGGGATGGTTAATAAGTTTATTCTTGCTTTTTAAATTAAATTATTATTCAGCCTAATAGAATTATGCAGATTTTCATAAACTGATATTTTTATTAAGCATAACAATATTAAATACATAATTATACATAATTGATATAATAACAGATAAGGTGAAGTAAAAAAAATGGTAGAAATGAAAATTTTTATAGAAAAGTAGATTTAAAAATAGTTATAATTAATGCATGATTAAAAGCATCAGAATGATAACACTTTTATTGGATGTATGTCTATATCGGTCACAAAACCCTTCAATGATTGGTGAAAATGGCCATCACATGCCCATTTTCATCCAATCATTCAGTCATATGACCAATATAGCTATTCCCCCATCCAATAATATGTATGGTATTATATTATATAAATATAATGTTACATTTGACCTGTATTTTTTCAAATTTATTAAAATTTAGGCCAGAATTATGAATTTGGCCGGAATTAGAAAAAATTGTCCAGAATTAAGATTTAAAAATCGGTAATTTTAACTGGTTAAATTAATTTCGATCAAATTTAAACTTTATATATGTGTTATATATTTAAAAGAGATGCTATAGTAAAAATTTTATTATAGTATTCATAATAAAAAAATTTTGCTCCTAAAATTATATGACATATTCCCTGTCTGTTAAATTAAGAAGAAATTTCCCCCAAATGCATATAACAAAATCTATCCTAGGAATTATATAAAAAGTTGATGTCCTGGTTAATGAACCCTTTTATCCGCCTTGTGCAAGTAAAACGAAAAATCAAGCGAATAATCAAAACTTACTATTTTTTACATCACCAATATTATCATTCAAACAAACGAGTATATTCCGCAAAGTAATAATAAAGTAAGTTGATTTATTGCTCAGCCAGCTTCTTGGAACATGTCATCATGATGTTAATCGATTTTCCCGTCTCTATAGATGTTACAAAATAAAACGGACATATTACTCTTCTTGTTATATATCGGTATTTTGACCTTTGCCGAGAAAATCTTTGACTATCATCTGCAACGGCACAGCAAAAAGTTTTACGCAGTACATCAAACATCACGTGCCGAATTCTTAATGTTTGACGCAGTATCGTACTAGTGATAAAAAAATTATGCGTCAAATTTCTTAAAAATCAAGGCGGATTGAATATTCTGAAAACGAGATGTAATGGTAAGTGTGAATCGGTAACATTACATTACTTTTTACATCAGTTGCTAATCTCCCGATTTATGCTGTAGATTCGAAATTATTCAATCTCGAGAAACTTCTCTTGCGGAACTTAGCTAAAATCGAAAATTTCTATATAATCTGTGTGGGTAGGAGTGATTTATATTGGCGGGGGTCTTGTAAACATAGTTTATTACGTCTTTGTAGAAAATGGAATCTCGTAGTTATATAGTGATAGAAATAAATGTTATCGGAAAAGTGAGAATGCAAGGAAATAAATAACTTGATGCTGGACTCACATTAAATGGCCTAGGATCCGTGTATTCCCTCCCCCTTTGATAGCATAATACATTTTGCTTGCTTCTCTAGCATTTTTTCACTTCCCTAATTAACACATGCATGTGGCAAATAAAAAAATTCTACAACGTATAAATAATGATGCTTGTGTACTTATCTATTTGGAAATCGGGACTTTTGATCATGACTGCGCTCAGCTGAATGCTGTAATTGAAGTGTCGTCACGTGGTGGCAATGGGGCGGCGAGCCGGCTGACCAAACCATCTTTGTCAACGAAGCACTAGAGTGCCAGCGTCGCCACGTAACCATTCACTGATAGACCGTAACCATTCACAAAGTCTACCCTTGATACGCCGACTTCGTCAAAGAGACAAATGTCGAAACACAACAGAAACATCCCCGCAGACGAGATCAGGTCGTTACATGGTGGCAATGGGGCAGACCATTTCAAAGCATCTTGTCAACGAAGTACTTAAGTGCTTGCGTCGCCATGCAACCGTTCACTGATAGACCTTACACTTGATACGCCTAGATCGGGACGCTGACAGTCTGCGAGCGCGAAAAAAATCAAATGTTGAAAAATACCTAGGGTAAATGAATGATCGAATCGTAAATCACATGATATGACCAATAGTATTTCGATCATACTGGAATACTTTACGCGTTTTTACTCAGTAATACAGTAATACTTCTATCAGTTCTAATGTATAATACTATGGTGCTAGTTTGGATACGCAATAATCTCAAAGACCTGAAGCCGGAAAACTTATACAAAGCGTTCAACTTCTCACACAAATCACGAAGGTTTACCGAAAAAATAATTGCGAGAGCTCCTCGTGATAATCAAGGATGAGAGAAATAGTTCCAATCGCAAGAGAGCGATTTGTCTGTTAGATTCTTTCGAGGTAATTGTGGCTTTCGCCACTAGTTGTTAAACGAATAAGTTAGCTTGATTAAATTTGACAGGCGTGGACACAATCAATCAGTTGCGAGTTGTACTGGCTAATCGTAGAAACCTCACTCGACAAGGTGTGTTTATATTTTTTTTAGTCGAAGCTAGATAGATCGCTGACTAATTACTTATTGATATGATCTTCACAGGCAACACACGAAGTTGCAGGACGAAGCTTTGCATACGAAACCATCAAAACAATTAACAAGTTCGCTAGAAAAATAAACGAAGAAGAGAAATGGAAACCTTCTGGGTATATAAATAACTACGTAAGTATACGTTAATACCAGTGTTCTTTTAATGTTTTTTTTATAAGATCCTGTCTCGTGTTTCAATTTCTATTAATTTTCTTTTTTTACAAATTATAACATTTAGTAGTAAATGCGGTTAGTAGTATTTATGGAGGGAGATCACTAGACTGTGAAAAATTTATAGACTCCTTATACGGTGTTGATGCTAGAACAGAACCGCCCAATAAGCAATTGGTCGAAATAGATCGTGGAAAGAAAGAATTCATAAAAAGTCGTATTATCGCTAGTATTAGGATACAAGTAAAGGAAGGAACGCAGTTAGTAATATTTATGGCGGAATCAAATCGTGAAAATTTAAAAAATTCCTTATAACGGTGTTGATGCTAGAACAGATAAGGAAAGCCCACCAAATTTCTCACACGTCCAAAACCCGAAGGACCAGATCATGGCAAGAAAGTATTTTATAAAAAGTCGTAATTATCGTTAGCATTAGGATACAAGCACCGTTAGTAGTTAGTATTATTCTTTTATATGCCCAGTGTAATATTATACAATGTAGCCACAGTGGACACCATGAAAGAATGTAAAAATTCTATTTCTTGGTGGCCGGCAGGAGTACGGATTACCGTTAGCTTTTTCATCGCGATGGTTGCCAAACTTTCGTCCTTACGAAAGCCAACTCAAAGGTGCAAAGAGCCAGCCAACTATTACTGTTGGTTTTTTACCTTGAGTGTGAAGGACGTTGTAGGCAGATGGGATATATCTTGAACAATCGGAAAAAATCTAACCGTAATAAGTGTCTTTAATCCCAGATACATAGAAGCTCCATTTCAAAATAAATAGTGACGATTCAATCTATTTTTGCTTTAATTGACAAGATTGAGGGATAGTAATCAGATAATCAGATGAAAAGCTCTGTAATTGCGCATAGTGAAGTCTTCATAGCTATCTGAATCGTCTCACATTGTGATCTTTTTACGTTATTTGTCCATTATTTTTCATTAGAATAAAAAAAATAAAAGGACCGTACTTATGGGTAGCAGCGAAGCATATTTTGGCCATTACCAAAAGAAATTATAAATGGGAAATAGCTTTTCAGCTTGAAGTTGTTGGTGATGAAGCGCTGGATGTATTGATTATGCAATAAAAGCTCTCAAAGGGGAAGTTACAATGGGATTTGCTCAGAACCTAGTCCAATGCGAAGTAAATAATAATAAGAGAAAGCGTAATAGGGTGGTACATTTGGCGGCGACTTCGACTAAACTAATGTCACACTTGGAGTACACTATTGGAATTTTTTAATATCCTCTTAAGACGTTCACAACATTATCATGGGAATATTTTCGTAACTTACCACGACTGATGCATGTCCATTTCCTGATTGTTTAAGAACATTGAGATTATCGATAGTGTCAACTCCACTGCAGCCAACACTGGAAAGGATTTTCAGTCAAGTACTTCATTGGTAATTGGGAGGATGGAAAAACAACTTCAAATCAATCCAATTGAAACTACGGGAAAAAATAGATGTACGTGTATGAAAGTAGAATATTTTAACCCGATCCTCGGATAATGAGGCTTCTGTCGTCTCTTTCAGCAAAAAAAAATTCTAAGAATCAGGTTAAAGGAGACTCTATCGTATTAAAATGCCGACTCGAATTTCTAAAATTAGGACTCTATAGAGTATCTGTACGAGGAATTGAGGGTTCTATTTAATGTAAATGTTGAAGAATAATATAACAACATACATCATGAAACCTTAATCATTTTGGAAAAGAACTAGAGAAGCGTTTTACTTATTACGATAAACCTACAAAGAACATGAAATCATGATGATGTCAGAATCAGTTCCAATAAAGGTTACCACGGCTGCATTTGGAAGATTTACGGGTCTTATAAAAATATACTCAATATAATTCACTAGTAGATAAAACTCTATTCGGTATCATTTAATGACAATAAATAATAGTGCTTAAGAAGGAGGTAAGATTTTGTGATCGCAATACGGGCGTGACGCCTGTCATATCTGCTAATATTGCACTACTGTCTAATTGGATGTATGAAAAAAGTCTAATGAAACAATGAAATAATTCTTTAGTATGCACCCGGACTTCACATTAGTAAATGGCTTGTTGTGAGCGAAAAAATGCAATGCACGGGTTTCGTGTCAAAATCCAGTTTCTTCTGATTTTTCTTAAAGAACATCAAACTTATCAGTGAGTTCAAATGACCTTTCCTTATATTAAATGATAGTGATGATTTTAATGTCATTATTCAAGTTGGTGAAAACCAAAATATGAAAGAATTTCAAGCACACTCAATAATTTTACGTGCTCGTTCACTTTATTTTAAAAGTGCATTATCAACTAGATGGGTTACAAAGAAGAATACATATCAAAGTGATGCTCGTTATAGTGTAGAAAGAATCACGAATGTCATGAAATTATGATTAGGAAATTTTTCGCGCCATTGTCACATGACTTTCGCTTATAAATAAATAAAAATTTTTATTTATGCTGTAATTACATAAATTAAAAGAAATAAACACCGTTGAACTACGTTAAGTAATTTATTAACTGTTAACTGTATATTAAAGGAGAACATCTAATTAAAATGGAAGATAAAAAGAAAGATAATTCTTTGAATTCTACTTCATTTTCATCAATATAACCTACTTGAAGATATTTAAGATTAGGTAACCATAAACTTTCCTCATAATTTTTTCCTTCATCAAATATATCAAACTTCTTACACTTATTATATTTCTATTACAAATACACTTATTAAACTTTAATTCTTGCAAATTTTGTAAATATTTTAAAACTAATCAGCGCATTATTAAATTATGTAGAGATTTTTTTAAAGATTCTAAAATTATATTTATACCCGTTCTGGAATATCAAATAACTTCAATTATGTTGAGATCTAATTAAAGAAGCAAGTTGATTAGCTTCACTTATTATTCCTTGCATCATTCCAAATCCACAGGAAACATAAAGTAGGAAAATCGATTTTAACGATTAATTTTTGAATATTATGACAAATTTGTGAAAGGGAAGAGAATATTTTATATTTACTTTCTTTTAAAGTGAGTACGAGTTTATAGTGTCAGGAAATTAAATCCTCATCATATACAGAAATAAATAACAGATAAGCGTATAAGCGTATAACAACGTCTTGCACAGATCATCACTTTTGTATACATCTCTAACAGGTAGTACAATCTTAATCTTATCAATAAATAGAAAGCTATGTCGTATAAATTTCAAATATTTTAAATATTTTATTATATAAAATATTGTCATCCGTACGGTCAGCCTTTCTTAACGAATTTCTCATTATAGATCTTCAGTACAGTCCTGATTTTAACGTATAAAAAAATCTCGTTTGCTAGTTAAATTCAGTATACCGTTAACGAAAAAAAAACCTCATGCATCTTTTATGTAAAAATTTTTGATGAAAATTTTCCGACTATTAAATACAAAAAAATAAACACACCGGTATTTGCTTACCTTTTAATATTTTTTATAGCTTTATTGATTTAAAAAGTCGCTGATTCAATCTTAAACCTGAAAACGCGACGGTTATCGATATTATTATATTATACCACAATATTTTCTTTATATACCTTAGTCTAATCTGTGTTAATCTTGTCTCCCTAATAAAAAATTTTATTAGCTTTATCAGGTAGAGTTATACTGGTTCCTACATCATTAATGTTCAGACTTCAGATGTCTATTATTGCGTATTATAGGAGATGGGGTCCCCACCTTTTGGCTAAAGTTTTGATATTCTACTTTTGAATATATACTTTAACTTAAAACCCTTAATAAGTTTATAATCAAGAATATACAATTCTTATAAAACTTAATATAGATAATGAGCTTTTATTTAAAGTTTAATTTACCCAAAGCATAAATAGGCCCACTAAAAATTATGAGTTTGTAATTTATTACATAAAATTTATTTTTAAAATACTTATTTATAATATAAATAATGAAAAACAATTATTATAAAATATATATATATAGTAAATATGTATCAATACTTAATATCATAATTTTAGTAAAATTGTTAAATATTACTATATACTAAAGGAGAACACCTAATTAAAATTGAAGATATAATGAATGATAATTCATTGAATTCTTCTTCATTTTCATCACTATAATCTACTTGAAGATATTTAAGATTAGGTAACCATAAACCTTCCCCATAATTTTTTTTATCATCAAATATATCTTTCTTATATTTCTTATTACTAAAAAATATATTTCTTTTACATATACAGTTATTAAACCTTAGTTCTTGCAAATTTTGTAAATATTTTATGTTAAGTAAAATAGTGCCATTATAATCTATCCGTGCATTATTAAGAATCAAAATTTTTAATGAATTACGCTGAGATTCTTTTAAAGATTCTAAAGTTTTATCTATACCCATTTCTGGAGTACCAAATAATTCAAAATGAACTAAATTATGTTGAGATCTAATTAGAGTAGCAAGTTGATAAGATTCTACCCGTATTAATCCATAGAAAGGGTAATGAATTCTAATGATTAATTTTTGAATATTACGACAAATTTGTGAAAGGGAAGAGAACAATCCACATCCACTTATAGTAAGTACGAGTTCAGTTAAATTGCCAAAAAATTGAGTAATTTCAGGAATTTTCGATTCCTTAATTAATGAATCAAGAATATAATTATCCCGGTTACTAAAATAATTGTGATCATCATCGATATCAACTTTAGAATTTTTCATCTTAGATTTTGTATCAAATGAAAGTATTTTTAACTTTGGTGTATTCATAATAAAGTATCTTATTATAGTGTCAAATGTTAAAGGTGAATAATTGTCTTTGTTGAATTTTGAATTGGATTTATTCCATTTATTCCAATCTTTAATTGCACAATATAATTCATGCAAGTCCAATACAAATAAAAATTCGAAATAATCAAATGTAATTCTTTCACTTTTCGCTTTAATAATTCCTTTTTCAACGAATTCCTTATCATGTTTAATTAACAAATAGGTCATCAATAAATTAGTAGCTTGATATTGACGTTTCTTATTTGAACAGTGACATTGTTTAGAATTTGTAAATCGTGAATAAACTGAAGAGTTTATTTTATTGCAAGTGTATAAGAAATGAAATGGTTGTCTCCATAATAAATCTACCGTTTCTTTACACCAATCTCGAGAAACTAATAAGCAAGAATGAAGAGATTTTTTATCATTTTTTAAATGAAGAACAATCGGACGAATTAATTCTGGTGGAAGTGTTTTAGAATATCTAACATCATTTTCGTTCTTTTTTTTGAAAAAATTTAAAAGTTGCATTATTATGGCTGATAATGAAACGAAATCCGGAATAAATAACAGATAAGGAAAATTTTAATGTATCACAATGCCTTACGTTATAATCACATGATCAACAATCAAATATACACAATCGTTTGCCATGCGGCGTGACATTGCGTGCAGCTGCTAATCAATTGGTCAGGTGATACTCCGGGATTAACAAAGCTGGTGTTTAACAGGGCATAATAGTTATCAAGGATATTAATATGGTGCTTTGTGTGAATTATCCGGTGTAACCATCAAACTCTTTATCTGATACACATGATATTTTAACCACCACCAATTATAAAATACCGGATAAATTTGCATTATCCGGTATCACGTGATTTATTATTAATTAAAAATGGTTATAATAAATCGTGTATCAGGCATTTAAAATCGCTTGTATCAGGCAATAAATCACGTGGTACCGGATAAATCACTTATTCGGCACGAAGTGCCGAATAACTATTAATTATCTAATCGAACACATGAAAAGTGGCAACAGAGACTTGAAAAAATTCATAAATCAAAGGTTGGAAAAATGCGAGATACTATTGTTAATAAATATGGTAATTTTTCAATTATTATATATACTTTTTAGGCTAACATAATAATTTATTGTTTAGGCATTATAAAGCGTAGCATTCTATTTAACCTGTCTACAACCCGTTTTCCTGATTCATTTCCAATAGATATTGTGCATGTATTCTATGAATATGTTGCCAAATATATGCTTGATCATTGGATGGGTACTTTTTATACAAACCAAACATTATAAAAACAAGTTTGGACGAATATTGGAAAGAAAATGGATCAGATTCGTAAAACTATACCAACAAGCATTAGGAAGTTAGAAAGATCTCCACGTAATATAATGGTACATCATCGTGGATACAAAGCTGAAGAGTGGGCAGGATGGATAACAATGTATTCATTACCATTACTTAAAGGTTATTTGCCAACAAAATATTATAAAGGATGGAGTTTCTTCGTGCAGGCTGTACAGTTATGTCAGAAAAAAGTAATTACAATGAATGAATTAAATAATATTAATACATTATTGTAAAAATTTTATGTTCATATATGAACGGTAAATATTCTGAAATAAATATTATTGTTTATAATTTTGTGTTATTATTATAATATTAATAAATATTAATAATTAATTATAGTGAATACTACAAATTTTCTGCTAACCGCCTTAGTGCTATGGAAATATGTATACATTTTATACTTCATGTAGTTGCAAGTACTAAAAGAAATGGGCGTGCTGTACTACTTGGCTGTTCCCAATTGAACTTGTTTTTATCACTTACCAGATTAAGATTACACCCTACAAAAATATTGCAAATAATGTTTATATTAGAGAACTTTTTAATTATTTGCAATTCTATAAATTAGCTTATCAAAAATTATTTCCAGAGAAAACTATTAAAGCATACCATGGATTAGTATTTACACAATTACACCTGACAACACGAGGAAGAGTTTTACTCGCCTAAGCGGCAATACACACTTAATGGAGTGAAATCAAAAAAATTAAAGAATATTATTTAACATACTATGATGTAAGAACAAGACAGTTACAGCAAGTATGTACAGTATAGATAAGCAATTAATAGTATTATCAAATTAACTAATTTATAATTATTTGATTTACAAGAACTAAAATTTAGTCGATTACTTACAAGGATACTATATAGGATCAAATTGGATACGACGAAATAAATCTTGGACACATGTTAACTACTCAGTATTGATAATCAATTACTCAAAAATTGTGTTATAAATAATAATTAATATTATATTATTTTATTTTTAGGTTTACTTGGAAGTTGACATATATTCAAATAATCAAAAGCATACGTCTGTATTTGAAAAAAATCCTTTTTATGGTAATATGGAGTATTACCTTGTGTATAAGTTTAATGATGAGGAATATATGCTGGCTTTTATCAATTAGTCTGCACCAGTATCAACAGATTCAACTGGTTTAAAATATTTACTAAATTTGCAGGTTATAATTTTATAGATGTTATTGCAACTTAACGATGTATTGGATTTATTAAAGTGGATAAAAATATTATATAGTTAATAAAGAAGCAAATAATACTACTATTATGTAATATAACGCATTTTTTACAATAACATTTTTTTACACAAATTAAACGAATTACACATTTTTAAGACAGTTTACTAAATCTAACTTTTTCAATAATGACATAACTATCCTTACTATCGTACAAATTAAGGAATTTTTACACAGAATATACACGAATGTAGACAGAATTAGCATGTTTGCTATACAAATCATTTTTATAGAGTAGTTAGTAATTGATGAAATTTTCTGACTATTAATACAAAAATAAATACAACGGTATTTAATGTTTTTATAGCTTTTATTGATTTAAAAAGTTGCTGATTCAATATTAAACCTGGAAATGCGACAGCAAAATTATCACTTTATATGCCTCAGTCTAGGGATTGGAATCGATTCTCCCAAAATCACATTAATCAAAATTGAATCAGAATCAATTAATCAAAAATCACACCAAAAAAATCGAATAATGCTGGCTCAAATTACAAAATTAAAATTCATGTGACTTTGGATAAATAGTTTAGCCACCGAGTAAGTGATGATAGGGCCCCTGAATACGGAGATATCACATTAAGATAACCTTGTCTGTACACTTTATAATACAATTTCCCAAATTACATATGTGTAACTGTACATTTTTACCATTTTGTTACTAGTAAACTTAATAGATATCACATCAATTATCACGGACGAGGTTATCTTAATGTGATATCTCTGTATTCAGGGGCCCTGTGATTATGCACAAAATTTTTATTGCAAATTTTGTGTTACATAAATTTTGATTGTGTTACACAAATATTGTAATTCGGGCCAGCACTATAAACTTGGCCTGAGTTACTACCGATCACTTGAGATTCGATTAATCGCAATTAATCGATTCTAGAATCGATTCTCAAAATTAGAATCGATTCCAATCCCTACCTCAGTCATTTGGTCTGGTCTGCTTAATTTGTCTCCTTATTCTTCTTGATAAAAAAAGATATTCATTAACTTTATCTGTTTTAAACTGGTTACTTTCATTAATTATTTGATTACCTATATTATTAAACAAACAGATGTTCACTTGAAACTGATGTATTATTGCGTATTATAGGAGATGGTAGCAGGGTCCCATCTTTTTGCTAAAGCTTTAATATTATGATTTGGAATATACTATACCTTAACCAATAATATACAATACTTACAAATCTTAATATAGATAATGAGTTTTTATATAAAGTTTAATTTACCTAAAGCAGAAATAATTTCACTAAAAATTATGAATTTTAACTAACTTATTGTATAAATTTATTTATAAATTTTATTTGATATAAGTAATAACAAAATATATGTATAGTAAATGTGTATCAATACTAATATAATACGTCATTAGAGTATAATGTAAAATTGTTAAATATTACTATTTATTAAAGGAGAACAGCTAATTAAAATTGAAGATATAATGAATGATAATTCATTTAATTCTTCTCCTTTTTCATCAATATAATTTACTTGAAGATATTTAAGATTAGGTAACCATAACCTTCCCCATAGTTTTTTTCTTCATCAAATATATCATTCTTATTTTTCTTATTATAAAAAAATATATTTTTTCTACATACACAGTTATTAAACCTTAATTCTTGCAAATTTTGTAAATATTTTATGTAAGGTAAAATAGTATCATTATAATTTATCCGTGCATTATTAAGAATCAGCGTATTTAATGAATTATGTTGAGATTCTTTTAAAGATTTTAAAATTTCAGTTATACCCATTTCTGGAATATCAAATAATTCAAAATGAGCTAAATTATGTTGAGATCTTATTAGAGAAGCAAGATAATAAGATTCACCTGATATTTCTGACATTGTTGCATTTCCACAGTAACTGTAAATGGGATAATCAATTCTAATGATTAATTTTTGAATATTATGACAAATTTGTGAAAGGGAAGAGAATATTCCATATTTCCTTTCTCTTATAGTGAGTACGAGTTCAGTTAAATTGGCAAAAAATTGAGTAATTTCAGGAATTTTTGATTCCTTAATTAATAAATTAAGAATGTAATTATCCCAGTAACTTAAATCATGGTTGTAATCGTCGTTGACATCATCAACATCATATTTATCTACTTTAATAAGAAATGAACAAGGATTTTGGTTATTAATCTTATAGAAAATAAATTTTGTATCAAATGAAAGTATTTTTAATTTTGGTGTATTCATAATAAAGTATTTCATTATACTTTCAAATGTTAAAGGTGAATAATTGTCTTTGTTGAATTTTGAATTGGATTTATTCCATTTATTCCAATCTTTAATTGCACAATATAATTCATGCAAGTCCAATACAAATAAGAATTCGAAATAATCAAAAGTAATTCCTTCGCTTTTCGCTTTAATAATTCCTTTTTCAACGAATATTTTATCATGTTTAATTAATAGATAGGTTATCAATAAGTTAGTAGCTTGATATTGACGTTTCTCATTTGAACAGTGACATTGTTTAGAATTTTTAAATCGTGAAAAAACTGAAGAATTTATTTTATTACAGGTGTATAAGAAATGAAATGGTTGTCTCCATAATAAATCTACCGTTTCTTTACACCAATCTCGAGAAACTAATAAGCAAGAATGAAGAGATTTTTTATCATTTTTTAAATGAAGAACAATCGGACGAATTAATTCTGGTGGAAGTGTTTTAGAATATCCAACATCATTTTCGTTTTTTTTTTTGAAAAAATTTAAAAGCAGCATTATTACGGCTGATAATGAAACGAAATCCGAATAATGACGGAATAAATAACAGATAAGGAAAATTTTAACGTATCACAACGCCTTAGGCATCTTGTACAGATTAAATGTTTTCGGCCATTTCTAGAGTTACACAAGACTCGTAGCTCCTAAATAGAAAGCAAGCGTTATAATCACATGATCATCAATTATATTAACGTGTTACATAATTTCGTTGGCGGCGTGACAGACGGACATTGCTTGGTCTTGAGTGTACTTGAAAGTCCTTCGCTACGTTTCGGACAATAACAATTTCAGAATATCAATAATACCAAGAAAGAATTTCTACACTATCATATCCCGAAATGCATCTTTATATTCTTCGACCGAAAATAATAGTAATTGGTGAAATTTTTTCTGACTATTAATACGAAATATATATTAACACAGTGATATTTGCTCTCCTTTTAATATTTTTATAGCTTTTATTGATTTAAAAAGTTGCCGATTCAATCTTAAACCTGGAAACGCGACGTCAAAATTATCATTTTATATATTTCGGTCTGTGTAATCTTGTCTCTCTATTTTTCTTAATAAAAAAAGTTCATTAACTTTATCTGTTTTAAAACTGGTTTCTTTCATTAATTATTTGATTACCTACATAATTAAACAAACGGATGTTCACTTGAAACTGATGTCATTATTGCGTATTATAGGAGGGTCCCATCTTTTTGCTAAAGCTTTAATATTATGATTTGGAATATACTATTCCTTAACCAATAATATACAAATCTTAATATATATAATGAGTTTTTATTATATAAAGTTTAATTTACCTAAAGCAGAAATAATTTCACTAAAAATTATGAATTTTAACTAACTTATTGTATAAATTTATTTATAAATTTTATTTGATATAAGTAATAACAAAATATATGTATAGTAAATGTGTATCAATACTAATATAATACGTCATTAGAGTATAATGTAAAATTGTTAAATATTACTATTTATTAAAGGAGAACAGCTAATTAAAATTGAAGATAGAGCAAATGATAATTCATTGAATTCTTCTTCTTTTTCATCAATATAATCTATTTGAAGATATTTAAGATTAGGTAACCATAAACCTTCCTCATAATTTTTTTTATCATCAAATATATCTTTCTTATATTTCATATTATTAAAAAATGTAGGTCTATAACAAATACACTTATTAAACCTTAATTCTTGCAAATTTTGTAAATATTTTATGTAAGATAAAATAATGCTATTATAATTAATCCATGCATTATTAAAAATCAAGGTTTTTAATGAATTATGTTGAGATTCTTTTAAAGATTTTAAAATTTTATCTATACCCATTTCTGGAATATCAAATAATTCAAAATGAACTAAATTATGTTGAGATCTAATTAGAGAAGCAAGATAATAAGATTCACTTGATATTTCTGCTCGTGTTGCATTTCCACAGTAAACATAAATGGGAGAATTAATTCTAATGATTAATTTTTGAATATTATGACAAATTTGTGAAAGGGAAGAGAATATTCCATATTTCCTTTCTCTTATAGTGAGTACGAGTTCAGTTAAATTGGCAAAAAATTGAGTAATTTCAGGAATTTTTGATTCCTTAATTAATAAGTTAAGAATGCAATTATCCCAATAACTGAAATGGTTGTGATCATCATCATCGACATCATCGACATCATATTTATCTACTTTAATTAGAAATGAACAAGGATTTTTGTTATTAATCTCATACAAAATAAATTTTGTATCAAATGAAAGCATTTTTAACTTTGGTGTATTCATAATAAAGTATCTCATTATACTTCCAAATGTTAGAGGTGAATAATTGTCTTTGTTGAATTTTGAATTGGATTTATTCCATTTATTCCAATCTTTAATTGCACAATATAATTCATGCAAGTCCAATACAAATAAAAATTCGAAATAATCAAATGTAATTCTTTCACTTTTCGCTTTAATAATTCCTTTTTCAACGAATGCTTTATCATGTTTAATTAATAGATAAGTCATCAATAAATTAGTAGCTTGATATTGACGTTTCTCATTTGAACAGTGACATTGCCTAGAATTTGTAAATCGTGAAAAAACTGAAGAGTTTGTTTTATTGCAAGTGTATAAGAAATGAAAAGGTTGTTTCCATAATAAATCTACCGTTTCTTTACACCAATCTCGAGAAACTAATAAGCAAGAATGAAGAGATTTTTTATCATTTTTTAAATGAAGAACAATCGGACGAATTAATTCTGGTGGAAGTGTTTTAGAATATCCAACATCATTTTCGTTTTTTTTTTTGAAAAAATTTAAAAGCAGCATTATTACGGCTGATAATGAAACGAAATCCGAATAATGACGGAATAAATAACAGATAAGGAAAATTTTAACGTATCACAACGCCTTAGGCGATTGTATAGGATTAACTGTTTCGGGCATTATAGAGTTACACAAAAAGGACTAATAGAAAGCACCGATTTCAAAAGTTACAATCTTAGCACCAATTATAAAGACAACTGAACGTTGAAAGCTTTATATATCAATTTTGAGTTTAACAAATATTTTATTATATAAATTTTTTTGCTATTTTTTTTTACAAAATATTGTCTTTCTCAATGAACAAAATAATAAGTACATTATCATCTTTATTCGTGATTTGCTGATTATATATTTTGAAGATTTGATTAAAATTTTTATTCAATAACTACTTAATAGAGACGTTTTATTCACCAGAATTAAATATATTAAGATGAGGATGTCAATTTTGATCAGTATTAACTATTGAATCTAAAATTAATTTATCTTGATATAATTATTAAATTTTAATTAGCTTCTTCGTGTAATTAACAAAATTCTCATTATTTTCTGATATTAATAATAATATTTAAACTGAATTTTTTAAAGTTTCCGGAAAAAAATATATTCTTGAAAATTTAAGTTAATAAACTGAGTGAGTCACGAAAATTATAAATGCTTACTATATATATTTCCCAGCATTCTATGGTATTATTTATCTTCAAGATAAGAAAAAATTTACAATAAATTCACAAATAACTTTTTAGAATGTCAATAATACCGAGAAAGAATTTCTCCAATAGCATATAATTGATAAAAATCTCGAATGTATCTTTTATACAGTCAGAACTCGATACACAGTGAAATTCGATATAATGGAACCATCCCGTTCCAATTAGTAAAATTTGACAAAATCCGTTATATCATATCGAGGGTAAATTAATTATAGATTATGATAATCCGTTCCAGAATCAAGTTCCGATATATCAAGATTTTATTTATGATCCGTTATATCGAGGTTCCAGTATATCGAATTTCAGTGTATAATGACTATGCGATATAACGAATTACACGATAAAGCGGTTTTTTAAGATTTTATCTTTATATACTGTATGAACATATAAAAATCGGTATATCAAACTTATAAATTTTGATATAACGATTTTTTCCATTGAACCAGAGGGTTCGTTATATCGAGTTCTGACTGTATTCTCTGACCGAAAATAATAGTAATTGGTGAAATTTTTCTGACTATTAATACAAAAATATATGTTACCACAGTGATATTTGATCTCCTTTTAATATTTTTTATAGCTTATTGATTTAAAAAGTTGTCGATTCAACTTAATTTGGGAACTTGCTACCAAAATTATCACTTTATATACCTCAGTTTAGTCTTGTCTCACTATTTTTCTTAATAAAAAGTTCAACTTTATTAGGTAGGACTAAGCTGGATCTTTCATTAATTATCTGATTACCTACATCATTATATAACAGATGTCTATTATTGCGTATTATGGTGATAGGGGATAGTAGCAGGGATCCCTAACTGTAAGTTTTAATATTATACTTTTGAATATACCTTAACTTAATCAATAATATACAATTCTTAATTCTTATAAACCTTAATATAGATAATGGCCTTCACATAAAGTTAATTTACCTAAAGATCCAAGGAAAATTATGAATGTTTATAATTTATTACATAAATTTATTTTTATTTATGATATAAATAATAATAAAAAAACAATTATATATGGTAAATATGTTATCAATACCAATATAAAATATCATTGGTATGGTTTTAGTAAAATTGTTAAATACCATTATTTGTTAAAAGAGAGCATCTAATTAAAATTGAAGATAGAATAAATGATAATTCATTGAATTCTTCTTCTTTTTCATCAATATAATCTACTTGAAGATATTTAAGATTAGGTAACCATAAACCTTCCTCATAATTTTTTCCTTCATCAAATATATCAATCTTATTATACTTATTATTAAGAAATATATTTCTACTACAAATACACTTGTTGAACCTTAATTCTTGCAAATTTTGTAAATATTTTATATAAGATAAAATAGTGCTATTATAATTAATCCGTGCATTATTAAAAATCAAAGTTTTTAATGAATTATGTCGAGATTCTTTCAAAAATTTTAAAATTTCATTTATACCCATTTCTGGAATATCAAATAACTCAAAATGAACTAAATTATGTTGAGATTTAATTAGAGAAGCAAGATGATAAGATTCAGTTGATATTTCTGCCCTTGTTACATTTCCACAGTAAGTGTAAATAGGATAATCAATTCTTATAATTAATTTTTGAATATTATGACAAATTTGTGAAAGGGAAAAGAATAATTCATATTTCCTTTCTCTTACAGTGATTACGAGTTCAGTTAAATTGGCAAAAAATTGAGTAATTTCAGGAATTTTTGATTCCTTAATTAATAAATTAAGGATGTAATTATCCCAGTAACTAAAATGATTGTAACCATCAACATCATCTCTATCATATTTATCTACTTTAATTAGATATAAACAAGGATTTTTGTTATTAATCTTATAGAAAATAAATTTTGTATCGAATGAAAGTATTTTTAACTTTGGTGTATTCGTAATAAAGTATTTCATTATACTTTCAAATGCTAGAACTGAATAATTGTCTTTGTTGAATTTTGAATTGGATTTATTCCATTGATTCCAATCTTTAATTGCACAATATAATTCATGCAAGTCCAATACAGATAAAAACTCGAAATAATCAAATGTAATTCTTTCACTTTTCGCTTTAATAATTCTTTTATTAACGAATTCTTTATCATGTTTAATTAATAAATAGGTCATCAATAAATTAGTAGCTTGATATTGACGCTTCTCATTTGAACAGCAATATTGTTTAGAATTTGTAAATCGTGAAAAAAATGAAGTGGTTGTTTTATTGCAAGTGTATAAGAAATGAAATGGTTGTCTCCATAATAAGTTTACCGTTTCTTTACACCAATCTCGAGAAACTAATAAGCAAGAATGAAGAGATTTTTTATCATTTTTTAAATGAAGAACAATCGGACGAATTAATTCTGGTGGAAATGTTTTAGAATATCCAACATTATTTTCGGTTTTTTTTGTGAAAAAATTTAAAAGCAGCATTATTACGGCTGAAACAAATCTGAATAATGACGGTATAAATAACATATAAGGAAAATTTTAACGTATCACAACGCCTTAGACATCTTGTGATCGTATGGGATTCACTGATTTCGGCCATTCTAGAGTTACACAAAAGGCTCGTAGCTAAGCACAGTTAGGGTGGCCAGAAATGACGTAATTTAAATTTTAATATTTTTAACATGTTATCATCCATTTTAGGAAATGCAAAATTAAAACAATTCTGGCCAGGATTATATTTAACTACAAGTGTCTAAAAATGGAAAATGTGTAACATCATCATGGTCTTAAATCCCTAGGAAATGACGTTATTTCTGGCTATCCCCTTACGGGTAGTACTATCTTCGGGTATCCGGACTTTTCGCCGAAGTCCATTCCATTGAAACCCATTTCGCCGAAGCAATTTCGCCGAAGGGATGTTTCACCGAAGTCCCATTCGCTGAAATGCCATTTTACCGAATGGCTATTTTACCGAAGGACATTTCTCCGAATCCATTTCGGCGAAGGGACATCCAATTTTCCTTTTCTTTTTTATATGACAAACGAATTATTTACACATTACAAGTCGCGTTTGTTTATTTTATTTAATTAAAGGAAAATTAATTTATTAAACAATTTCATCGTACTTATCAATTTTCCGAAACATTTACTATTTTGTTTGTATTGATTAAGGAATTATGTTAATCACTAACATTTTCGGCGAAATGTCCTTCGACGAAATGAACGATTCGGGGAAAAGATTCGACGAAATGTCTATTCGAAGAAACGCCATTCGAAGAAATATCCCTTCGCCCTTCGGCGAAATAGCCTCGGCGAAATAGACTTCGGCGAAACGTACCGTAACAAAAGACAACGTATCGGTATCATTTCTTTTATAAAAAGATTTGAAAGCTTTAAATATCAATTTTGAGTTTAACAAATAATTTATTATTTAATTACTGTTTTTTTTTGCAAATATTGTCCTGTTCATATGAAAAGAAGTTTCTTTTTTAAATGAACAAAAATAAAAGTAAATTATCTTTCTTATCGTGAATATTTTGAAAGATTTAATTCAATAACTACTTGTCAATTTTGATCCCTATTAACTACTGAATCTATCAAAATTTAATTAGCTTCTTCGTGTAATTAAAAATATTTATTATTTTCTGATATTAATAGTTGAACTGAATTTTTAAAGTATGACCAAGTTTCCGAAAATAAAAATTTTTTTTTATTGCATTACTTTTTAAGAAATCAATAGCAACATTTACTGAAAGAATAACATATTTAAATTAATAAACTGAATAAATTCACCAATAACAATTTCAGAATATCAAAAATACCAAGAAAGAATTTCTACACTAGCATATAATTGATTATAATCTGAAATGCATCTTTTATATTCGTTAACCGAAAATAATAGTAATTAGTGACATTTTTCTGACTGTTAATATAAAATTTTATAGCCTTTATTGATTAAGAAAATTGCCGATTCAATCTTCAACCATCGTTAATCCTATCTTAGTAAAAGTTTATTAACTTTATCAGGCAGGTAGGGTTAAGCTAGTTTCTTTTATTAATTATTTGATTATCTACTTCATTAAAGAAACAGACGTTCATTTGAAACTAATGTCTATTATTGCGTATTATAGGAGATGGGGTACCACCTTTTGGCTAAAGTTTTAATATTATATTTTAGAATATATAATATTGTATACTTTAACTCAGTGTTGGCATTTGGCCACAGCCAAAGATTTTTTTGGCCAAATAACAAAATACTAATACTTATTATTAAAGGCTGAATTAGAATTTGGCCACGGCCAAAGATTTGTGGCCATTTTGGTAGAGACTGGATCCGTTATCCGTTTGAATTTTCAGTAAAATTGTAATTTATAGTTACAAATAAGTGTTTGGAACAAAAATTTTTGGAGTAAATATTCTTTGCGGAGTTGATGTTTTAGTCATAAAATTTATTTTGATTTTATATTTAGCAATAGATTCGCTATACACAAATTACACTTTGGATATCCATTATCCGGATATCT
Source organism: Rhizophagus sp. LPA8_4_AMF (assembly GCA_021464525.1). Taxonomy (NCBI): domain Eukaryota; kingdom Fungi; phylum Glomeromycota; class Glomeromycetes; order Glomerales; family Glomeraceae; genus Rhizophagus; species Rhizophagus sp. LPA8_4_AMF. Next base: position 20,839 of record JADRCO010001006.1, read on the forward strand.
GTCGGATATTAAATTCTAATTCAATTACTACAACATTACGAAAATAAATTTTTAAAACTTTGTCATTATAGATGATCATTGGCTTAATGACTACCTACTAATGAACCATTTAAATCTGCGGGTCACTATCTATAAATCTGAACGATCTTCAATTATTAATATCCGTTCAAACAACGGATCCCTCTACATTTTGGCCAACACTGCCTTAACTTATAATCCTTTAATAAGTTTATAATCAACAATATACATTTCTTTAAATTATAATATAGATAACGAGCTTTATATAAGGTTTAATTTACCTAAAGCAGAAATAAATCCACTAAAATTATGAACTTTAATTTATTGTTTAAAATGATATATAAAATAATTATAAATATATATATATAATAAATACTAATAATAAACACCATTCAGTTGGTATGATTAGTAAATTTGTTAAATATTACTAAAATTGAAGATAGAATAGATGAGAATTTCATTGAATTCTTCTTCATTTTCATCAACAAAATCTACTTGAAGATATTTAAGATTAGGTAATCATAAACCTTCCTCGTAATTTTTTTCATCGTCAAATATATTATAGTTATTGGATGGGGTAAAAATATCGGTCACCCCTACGGGGTGACCGATATGTTACCCTCCCATTCTAATAACTGTATTATTATGTAAGTCACACAAGATTATGCCTAATTTTAACAGCTTTTATATAAAAAATCTAATTTTTAAATAATAACGTGTTATTTTTTATACATAACCGATATTTTTACCCACCCTTTTTACTGGCAAAAATAACGGTCTACTAAGATCGGCATGATCCTAATAGGCTGCATAATAAATCATTTTTATTATTCTTATTATCAAAGAATCACAGGTCGAATGATGGGAAATATCATATACCCGATGTCTGTATGATATATTATTGATTGTGACCTGATATGTCAATGATTTGCAATACGATATCTATCCAATTTTTGGCGCAAATAGTTGGAAATAAGTTACATATCGGCTCATTACATATCATACTCATATCATTTAAATATTTTATTCATATCAATCTCCTGATAGTTTAATGATTTTTATATGATATTTTATTGATTATATCCTGATACCTCATATTTATATTCCGATATCTCAATGATACTTTTATAATATTTATTGATTTTTATGTATATTATATATTATCATTTATTAATAATTTAATATGTGTGTTATATAAGTTTGTACTGAGCAATAAAGAAATGAGTTACTAAATAAAAAATAGTTTAAGAATTTTTTTTTTAAAATAAGATTTTCTGATCTCATTTGCAAGCCGCAGATGCATGCATGTATCTCACATAATATACAACATTTTGGCAGTTTCGCATCCAGATTCTAGAAAAATGAGAGTCAATAAAAAGACTAAAAAGAGTCTACATAGCTGTGTCCTAAGAAATTCAGAAGCTATAAATAAATATATTTTTATACGTCTTCTATTTAGTAGTTGCTTTACTAAATCGAGACCATTTTTGATATATTCAGCCATTTCAGGCCGATAAGCTTAGAAAAAAAGATAGAAGGCGTATAGGAATATACTAACCTTCTATTTATTTGTTTTTTATAGCTTCTGTACTTCCTTAGACCAGTGAATGCCATTTTGGACTGGTAAGAACAGAAAAAGGGGGGTTTCCTTCTGAAGTTAGTTATGCTTCATAAATAAAATAAAATATCCGAACCTTTAGAAATAAAAAATAGAGCCATTACTAGTATTAGTATCTATAAAAATAATGGTAAAAAAAATGTTTTCCTAGATTCTGAAAACTGAACCTACTTTATGAATATAAAAAAGCCCTTCTAGTATTCATGAACTTTATGCATTTCGTAAGACAAAAATTACCAATACTTGTCCTATTTTCTTATATGAACTGTGCATTTTTTAACCGGAAAAAAACAATAATAATTGTAATAATTGTCTTTATTAAAATAATTTATTTATAAAATAGTCTAAATGTTGTTTGATTTATCAATAAATAGTTTATTATTAAAATTGATAATATCATATAAATATCCATTAACCAATCAGGATGCTGATAGGTGTAGTATATTATGCCAATATTTTAGCGATATGTCTTTAAAATATCAGGTATTTATTAATGAAAAATCATTGTCATATCAGATTCCTAATATGTATATGCTTTTTAATATTACATATCAAGCCATATCGGATACCTGATATTCAAGAGTATATATTATATTAGTATAGTAAGATTTTGTAAGTTAGTATGTTTGTGAAATTTTTACTTTGTATGTATTATTTTTTATGGTACATATATACTTATTACAATATATAATAATATGTATGTATGATAGTATGATTTAGATTTTTTTTTATTTTATTAATTAAAAATGCAGCCACTTGAATTAAGGGTATAAAAGAACCTGTAACATCTCCTGCTAAAGAGACGGCTTCTCTACTCACCATTATGACAGAAGTACCTTTTTTTGAAAGAATATTTATCTTTTTTTTTTGTTAAATAAAACTAGTTTATAGTATATTGTGCATGTTTTATTTTTGCAAAAAGCTTAAATATGATTATGTTCATAATTTCTTTATTTAAAGATAAATTCATATAAATAATGACATGCTAGTATAACAAATATTTTCATATTTCAAAGAAAGGGCGAGCGCCATTGCATAGGACTTCAAGGGATTGAAAAAGTGTATGGTGAGGCTGGTACAGTAGTGGCAGAAAAAACTGGCACTTTTATTCTTTAATTTTATAATCAATAAAAAACTTTAAAAA
>JADRCO010001007.1:0-23618 GCA_021464525.1 Rhizophagus sp. LPA8_4_AMF
TTTTTTTTTTTTTTTTTTTTTTTTTTTTTAAAGGAAAAAAAAAAATTGAGATTTCAACTTTTTTTGCGACTCTTCATTTCTGATTCTTTATATATATTTATGAATGGAAGATCTCGAGTAGTAATATTTAAACTTTTTTTATGTGGGTTGACTATTGTGTGACGAATAAAATCGTGTGATTAATTGCCGAGATATCACCTTTATTAATGAAACATTGTATAATTGTGATTTGATATCCAATATGAAACACAGGGAGTGAAGCGAATTCAATCGTGTATTAAGGATATATTTTTTTTGATTAATTTTTTCTTATGCTTTTACTGTTATGTTTTTACTTGAAATAGAAAAAAAAAATTGCAAACTAACCGAAAAATCGGAATCAAACTTACATTTTCAGATGACAATCATACTCCAGCGGCAATTTGAAAAATTACTTTGCAGCCATTTCACCAGATTTATCTTTTGAATGTTGAAATTTCTTTTAATATTTCACGGCCTTTGATTACTTGTGTGGAGGAGATAAGATGGGCAAACTATAATTTACAGGAAAAAATTAAAAAGATATTTAATGAAAAAGAACTTATTCCGGAGAACAAAGTAATAATTAAAATATCCTTGAGCAGAATTGTTATGATAAATTATGTTTTATTATGTTTGTAATACAAATGACAAAATTATTTACCCGCCTTTTTCCAATCTAAGAGATTCTTAACCATACAATAACAAAAATAATATAATACGCAGTAAAAGAGATAAAGTACTTTAAAGAAAAAAAAGCTCCTTAATCCTTAAATTGATTTTGACACAAAAAATTTTAAATTATTCATATGATTTCCATCAAAACCACTTTGGAATCAACTTTCCTTCTAATCTTAAATTGTTATCGAATTCCCCAATTAAGAGGTGATTTACGCGTTCGAATACATTTATCATAAGATTTGATAAAATTTTTTATTAACTAATTTTTAATTGACTTGACCATTTACAGATTATTTTCAAAAAGTTATTTTCATATGATAATGAATGGAAATTTACCAAAAGAAATAAATAATTAATAAACGGATAATTTAATAGAAAAAAATGAAGAAAATGCGGATTCGATGAATATTCATTGAAATGAGCTGATCGCTGCGGATAGTTAATAAACAATCATGTATAATGAAGAAATAAAATTCTGCATGTAGCCTTTGTACCTTTTAAAATATATACTTACTATTTAAAGGAAAAATCGGAATTTGTACAAAAAAAAAAAAAAAAAATTTAAATAACGAATTCCGAAACCTTGCGGGGAAGAAATAAGAAAGAGTATTAAAAAGAGAGATTCGGAAAAAAGACGCAGAATAAAGAAGATGTAATGCACATTATCTGTGGAAAATTTTACCCAAATATTCCCACAATCCCACAATATAATGCATTATGACCAGTAGTTTGGGATAAAGTGATGATAAAAAAAAAATCAGCCACAAATAAAATTTGTGACGATTAAACGAACAATATAAATTTTTTTAAAAAAAATACACAGACCATAAAGACCCTTGCATTAATATTTCGCAGCGAAACATTGTGTAAATATTATAGTATGACCAAGAGAGAAGAAAGAAAGTGAAGAATAAAGCATTGTATCAATACATTGTTTTATCAATTCATTGTATTATAATGTTATTTTTGGCTGAGTATTTTATTTTGTAAATATAAATAAAAAATTTTCCAAACTTTTTTCTACATTTAATACATATAATCACCTGCTTATTAATGCAAGAATACTTGGAAATAATTGAATAATATAATAAATATTTTTGAAAATGAAAGAAATTTCCTAAATTTTTTCAACCATTCAAAACTAATTAACGAGTAAGTCATTACTAATTATACGTTAAATTTAAAAACTTTCTAATTTAAGTATATGTAAATCACTTTAAGTTTAGTGATAAATATATAATGATCATTAGTAAATCCAAATTATTAATCACGGATATAAAACCGGTTATTAAACTGGAATGACTTATGAAATTTTAATTTTAAAAACCTTGTGTAATCTCAAAAAATGAAATTAAAGTTTTTGGTAAATAAGTAAATAAAAGTAATAAAAGTAGAAATTTTTAATAATCTCCCCCTGTACTTTACTAATTAAGGTCTATAAAAATGATTTTCGTTCAGATAATCACAAAAAACTTAATATAGAGAAATAAAAAAAAAAATAAAAATAAAATAAAACTTATTTAGAAAATTGTTTATTTTTGATGTACAGTACTTTAACTGTATGTAATCTTTTGTAATATTTGTTTTTGTAAAAAAAAAAAAAAAAAAAAAAAATGTTTCGTAAAGAAAACTGAATTTTTATTAAAAGGTTGACACGTGCATCAAAAAGTTTAAACTCTCAGGTGAGTAATTTTTTGCGATGCATTAAAAAAAAAAAAAACGTTATTTCTATTACTTTTTCTGCATTATGATCTCTTCTTCAACGTTTGAATATCTTTATTCTCTAATCATCTAAATCATCCTTTTTTTGATTTCCATTTTAATAATTATCATTATCAGTCATATATGCAGCTATATGCGTACTTTGGTAAAAATTATAAATTTATACGTAATAGAATCTTGTAAAATAATTCCGAAGAGATTTCATAAAACTCGCGAAAAAAAATGCACAAAATGTTGAAATTGTACATCCCTTTTTTCTCTTTCTCTTTTTTCCTAATCTCTTAAATCTATATATTAACTTAAGTTGGTTATTGCTCAGAATGGAATTGTATTGCATCAATGATTATTATTTCCCTTGGTTTCATTTTCTTCCTAACATGTATTAATTTCATGCATATTTTTATTCTCACACAACTTTATTATCTTTATTATCTTTCCTAAGAATAGAAAACTATACTTATGTGCTCGTGAAAAAGATAATAATCCTGCATTAAATTAGGTTCAATTTAACCAATTTTGGTCAAATTAAAATTGCTCAACCAATAATTTACCAACTTTGTCAAATGTCACAAATTATTAAATTGGGCGTAGCAAATCATTTGAAAATTTTAATTTCACATGTAAAAAAACATGGATTTTCGTTTACTTCCCTCCACTTGCATTTTTTATCATTTCACTAATGCAAGTTTGTCCGTTATCTCTGTTACGTTTCATCTCTTAATCAATATTTCTTTTAGGATTAGTTAGGAAAATGCTGTTTATAGGTGATCCCTTTTAATTTGTGTCTTTTGTGTCCTGAATATCTCAAATATGACGTAATTTTATACTGTAATTTTTTTTAAAAAAAAACGCGTGTAAAAATGTATTCAGTTATTTTATGGTGAATTCTTTTGATTCGTTATTGAATTTTAAATTTTTAATTCTTATAATTCCCATCTTACACAACTAAGTCACAATCTGTAAATGTATATCAGCATATTGCCGCGATCAGTCATAAGCATCTTTTCTGTGTTGTGGCTGTGAAATTAATTTTTAAATTGATTTAAAATTGATTAAAATTGATTAAAATTGATTGAATATTGATCCTACAATATAATTCTACAATTGGTAAAAAATTTATTTACATATGATCGATATCGATCATAACAAATAATCGTTAAAAAGTATTAATCTGTTATATGATCAGTGTTTAATTATCTTTAATAAAAATACTCAAATATTTTCGTTATAATTTTTATTAATTTTATAAAAAATTGGGTTTTATTGACAATATTATGTACGGAAGAAAATTATACAATACTTTTTAAATAATTTATCATTAACAAAAGTTACGATTATATCGATTGTATGAAAAGTGGTGGCAAATGGGTGGTATTTGTGGCTATGTGCTAAAGACTTTTTGTTGAGTTTTCGCGTAACTTTGGGCTTTGCTTTTATAACTCCGTCAATATCAAAGCTAATAGAAATTTTTCTAATTTTTTTTTATAAAAAACAAGAATATGAGAAGTGAATTGCCATTTTTATTTTGTTATTTAGTTTTCTTGATAATTGCGCTACATTTAGTTAGTAATGTCTTCAAAAGGGCAATATGGACAACCAATCGAGAGAGGAAATTCAATAACAGGATGTTGTGGTTGCATTTGGACTCCTATCCTTACAGTGTGCGGTATTTTCTGTTGTTTAATTGTTCTTACACTTGTCATTTTAGCTGTAAGTAACGGAGATATACATATATATATATAATAAAAAGAAAGAAAGAAAGTTGGTTTTATTAATTTAATTTTTTTTTAGGTTATTTTGGGAGTAAATGTTAATGCTTGTGGTAAACTTAGTCAATCGGTGGATATTAATACTGTTACGCCTTCCGTTTATACTTATGATCCAAAAACTTTTTCAACTTTCAATTTTATTTCATTTAATAGTATATTAACTAAAGTAAGTAATTAAATAATGAAATCATGTTTTTCGATATTAAAATATATTAATTATATTATTTTTAGACGGGACAAATTTATGTCACTCAAAGTAATTCAACCAGCGATACAAATGTATCTGTTTCGGTTCGTGTTGCGGCTACAAAAGATGAAACGACGTCTATTAAAGAAGAAAATATTGAATCAATAAAGAAATTATTCCTCGTAAGTATTATAAACGTATCACAAATAATATCACGTCACTATAACATATTATTCGTTAACTTTTAGGAACGAGCCGATTCTTTTAAAGGTACTTTGGCATGGATAGGATACTTTAGTTTACCACCAAGATGTGTTTTAGCAAAAGTAGAAGTAGTATTACCGCAGACAATTCCTTCTGTTACAACAATTGATACGGATGTAAATGATATTATTTTTTATGCAAATTCTGTACCCTATTCTTCTCAAATTATTGCTAAAACTGTGAATGGTGAAATTAATCTTAATAATTTTGCAGTTGGAAGTTTAACATTAAATACCAATAATGGTGGTATTAAAGGTTCTGTTTCGGGAATTGTTAATGAGTTGATTGCTACTACAATTAATGGTGGAATTCAATTAAACGTTTTGGTTAGTTCTAATGCTACTAATCCAAAAATTGAAATTACAAATTCACTTAGTGATATTCAAGTAAATTTCGTAAGTATTATAAGTATCTTAAACGTTTATTATACATGAATAAGTATTAATCTTTTTTTTATATATATATATAGAATTCTAGTTTTAGTGGAAGTTATGATGTAAAGACAGATTATGGTAAAGTTAATATTGACAATCCTTCTTCTATAACTGTTAATGAAGATAGAAAGAAAACCGGTAAAGTTGGTGATAAAAATGGTACTTTGATTTCTAATACAAAGAATGGTAATATTAATATTACTTTTTAAGTAAAATCAAATAGAATATTTAAATAGAGATATTTAGTTATTATAAGATAATTTAAATAGAATTAAAAGTAATAATTGAATTTGTTTTATATGTTTTTTTATATTATTAAATTTTTTTTTTAAATATACAGTATATATAATATATAAAGAATAAAATTTTTTTTTTAATCATATAAAATTCAATTTGGGCAGAATCATAATAAGTGATAACAGAATTATGAATTGGAATTGGATATTTGGATTTGATTTAAACTATTTAAATCTGAGTTAAATTTAGTATAATTTAATTTTAATTTGATTTAATTATTTAATTTATTTAAATATTAGAATAAATAATAATTAAAAAATTTATATATAAATATTTAAATAAATATTGCTTGTATAACCTTTCTTCCTTTTATTTAGAGGGTAGTGAAAACATTTACTGAAGCCATATGACATGATGACCCTATATAATTCAATAGCTGCTATAGAAGGATATAGGTGAATTTCATAAGGTGATGGTAGGACACAGGAGCAATTTTATAGATGGGAAACCAGTTTGGAGTTTTAATAAATTAGTTATATAATAGATACTTGTGCATCTTTACATATAATTAATAAACTCACAAATTGCACTATCTTGCAAAAAAAATAAATAAATATTGCTTTATTATTAAATTAATAAATATAGTTAAATACTTTTTTTTTTAATTGCTACAACACATTTATTAGTTTATTAAGTTAGAAATAACCACCTAATACTAATACAAAAGTACACATGTAAAATTAAAAAATAATTTATATACTAATAAACTACCTGTCATTCTCAAAGAACCCCCATATATGCACTGTTGGTAAGCCATTTCTCTTAGCAGATAGTTAAATACTAAAATAATATATATATTTAATAAAAATTTGTAATTTTTATATACATTTTTTTATAATTTTTAAATATTATATATAAAGTATTGCTAAATATTACTGCTGATAATTATTGTTTTATTAAAATTAAAATAGAATTTTAGACAGAATAGAATTGCTAATATTAGTATAGTAGTAATTACTGCAAAGTGAATTTTTGACATTTTTTTATAAATATATATGCATATTTTTACTTATTTTTCTTTTAAAAATCAATTAAAATTAAAAAATTTAATTTTTTAAATTTTATATATAATATAATTATAATGAAAAAAGATTTTTTTTTCTTTTATATTATTCAATACACTTTATTTATAATGAAAGGATACAATCATTATTAATTATATACATTTATATATGAAATTTAAATTTTAAATTTTAATTATCTAAATAAAAAAAAATAAGAAATTTCTTTTATATAATTATTAAAAAGTTGTTTTAAAATATATAACTATAATTATTATTATAACAAAGCAATAATATTTTTAAAAATATAATTATGCCATAACATTTTACAACAATATTTTTTATATATTATTTATTTATTGATAGTTGCAAAAAAAATAAAAATGATTTACCCATGAAAATATTATATTAATAATTTCACAAATGTAATTCCTTTTATTTTTGCTTTTTTTTATTAATATACTTTAAAAATTTTGAGTATCAGTATAATTATGATTTAGTTACTATAATAAACCTCCCTAGCATTGCTTCCAAAAAATGGGTGCACATTTTTTACATAAATCCTAATCCCCTACACGGGCTTAATCCTCCTAACCCTGACTCAACCTAACCCTAACTCTAAAAATAAATCCCTATGGTTGTCACTAAATGGGTTATATAGCACGTTACACTTTTAGATGTGTAAATCGCTATGTGGAAGGTTTTTTTTTGTAACTGTACAAATTTGTCAACTTTAGTAGATCCGAGAGAACACATTTTATATTACCAATTATAGGTTAGTTTTGCGTGTAATTAACATATTGACATATTGTCAAATTTTTTTCGCGTGTTCGATCAACTTCTATGGCAGTTATGATGGGTTATATAAAAATTACTTCTTTGATTTCGCGTTATCTCTATTCACTTTGTAACATTATACTATGGTATGAAATATTGAGAACACATTCTAAACGCGTTTTATCGTAAGTTTTCGTTAAATAATTAATTTGAACTTCACTCGAAAAAATAAATACACATTAATAGGCTGAGAGAAAACGACCAAGAGAACCTAGTCCAAATGCAGAAAGTCGTTCCCAAAACCCTTATTCTCCCGGCTCTTTCTTGAATTTAACAAGTCCACCACCTCCTTCGGATACTGATGGCGACATAGAAGTGGAAGAAAACCTTATTGAAGATGATATCTCTGATATTTCTGAGGAAGACGGAGAAAATTTGTATAACTCTGATTTTGAAAGGTATCTATACAAAGTTCAATTTAAAAGATATAAAATTATAATCTAAAAAATATTGACATTTGCAATTTAGGGATTACGAACAGCGTCCCGAGTTAGATATTTATGAATCAGACAATATCGACGATGAAGAACATGAAGAACTTGATCTTACTATAAGACGAAATATAGAAAGGATTATGGATGAACGTGATGCACGTGGAAATGAACGTACAGCAGCTGATTATCTTTTAGATAGTATGAATTATATTATTTCTTAATTTCATATTTATATTTTTATTGTATGATTTAAAATAACTTATTATTTTTATATAGCGAATAATTATTTGCAAGAAAAGACGAAACGTCGTCGACGCAAAGTTACTGAAGTAACGCAGCAGCAAGAAGTCGTTCCACAAATTGGCGAATTCGATGGAGATAGTGACGAAGATGACTATGAGGTATATACTATTAAAGTTTAGACTAAATATATAATATCGAATAAACTTTTGTATTGATTAATAGATATTATTGTAGGGTATGAATAATGAAGAATTAGCGGACGTTAAGGCGACTTCTATCAGCGAGTGGATTAAAAATCCAGCCGTTCAGAAAGGTATTGTGCGTCAATTCCGTAATTTCATATGCAAGTACAAAAAGGATGGAAAATCTGTATATTGGCCTCGAATTGAAGAACTTACGAAAGGTAAACAAACTATCTAATCTATTTGTGCAAGATAAAGTGACTTGATATTTAATTTTATAACTTTTATAGACCAATTGCAGAGTTTAGAAGTTAGTTACGTGCATTTAGAATCTGATAAACCAATACTAGCAAGATTTCTTAAGAAATCACCTGTGGAAATTCTTCAAGTCTTTGATGAAGTCGCGACAGATATTATACTAAAAAAACATCCACATTATGAAGAGTTAAATAAAGAGATGCATGTTCGGATAACTAATTATCCTATATTATACTCTCTTAGAGATCTCAGGTAGCAAATTAAATATAAATTATTAATAACCTGTAAAAAGAAAGTATTAACGAATTTATACTTTTTTAATATAGACATACTCATCTCAATACTTTGGTACGCATTTCCGGTGTTGTGACAAGGCGAACTGGTGTTTTTCCTCAATTAAAATTTGTAAAATATAATTGTTTAAAATGTGGCGGTATTCTTGGACCTTATACTCAAGATATTCAATCCGAGATAAAATTAAATCATTGCAGTTATTGCCAGTCAAAGGGGCCTTTTAGTCTAAACACAGAACAGGTGAGATAAGTACAAAATTAATAATCAATCATTAAATAACACCGTTAGAATTCTCTAATAAAATTTAATTAAACAATTAGACAATGTATAGTGATTATCAAAAGATCACTATGCAAGAAACTCCTGGTACGATTCCTGCTGGAAGGTTACCTCGACATCGGGAGGTTATTTTGCTTTGTGACCTTATAGATACAGTGAAACCTGGTGATGAAATCGTACGCATAATGAGATATAATTGATAATAACTAATTAATAATTATTATATAATAACAGCGTTTACTATCCATTTGTTTATCTTTTATCATTATTAGGAAATCACAGGCATCTATCGTAATAATTTTGATATATCATTAAATGTAAAAAATGGATTTCCGGTGTTCGCTACTGTTATTGAAGCAAACTATATTGTTAAAAGGGAAGATTTTTATTCGACTTATAAGTTGACTGATGAAGATAGGGAGCAGTTGAAAAATCTCGCTGAGGATCCAAAAATCGCTCAAAAGGTTAATATGATAACATAATATTTTAATGATATTCTTTGAAAATATTAAATGAATTGTACTTATTAGATATATAAAAGTATTGCGCCATCTATTTACGGCCATGAAGATATTAAAAGAGCTTTAGCCTTATCATTATTTGGTGGTGTGGCTAAAAATATTCAAGACAAACACCGATTACGTGGTGATATTAATATACTTATGCTTGGTGATCCTGGTACAGCAAAATCTCAATTTTTGAAGTATGTTGAAAAAACCGCGTATCGTGCCGTCTATACATCTGGTCGTGGTTCATCATCCGTTGGTCTTACTGCATCAGTGAAGAAAGATACTATAACAAGAGAATGGACGCTAGAAGGCGGTGCATTCGTACTCGCCGACAATGGTGTATGTTTAATCGATGAATTTGATAAAATGGAAGATAAAGATAGGTAAATTTTTATAACAACTATTTCATAAAAAAAGAACTATTATTTTAGTAAAATAATAATATATTGACTTATATATTTATTAACATAATAAATAATTCAGAGTAAGCATTCACGAAGCTATGGAACAACAAACCATTTCAATTTCAAAAGCTGGAATAAATTCTACGCTTAATGCTCGATGTGCCGTTATTGCTGCTGCAAATCCTATTGGAGGTCGATATAATACATCTAAACCATTTTCAGATAATGTCGAATTAACTGAACCTATTCTTTCACGTTTTGATGTTCTCTGTGTTGTAAAAGATACCGTTGATCCAACGGTAGATGAAATTCTTGCAAATTTTGTTGTTGAAAGTCATGCTAGAAGTCATCCAGATTATCATGATAAAGACGATGATTTCACTGTTCAACGAGATAATAGATCTGTAAGTCGTCATTACATTTCTCTACTAATTAGCGCTATATTGATTTATTTTATTTATTTTATTAATAAATTCTTTTAACAGGTAGTTCCACAGGATCTTTTAAGAAAATATATTATTTATGCAAAACAAATAAAACCCCAATTGACTAATCTTGATGAACACATGATTGCAGATCTCTATTCTAAATTGAGAAAAGAAGTGAGTATAATAAACTATTTTATTTAATATTTTAATTTAGAACTAATAAAAGAATTTATGATTAGGCACAAAATGGCGGTATTCCAATAACAGTTCGTTATCTAGAGTCTATGTTGCGTTTAGCTGAAGCTCATGCCAGGTAAATATAAAAATTTTACAATTAGTATTATTGATAAATTAACATACATATTTATTATTACATTTTTATATTATTAGAATGCATCTTCGAACTTATACAAATAAGACTGATGTTGAAATAGCTATTGACGTAGTTCTACAAAGCTTTTTTGATTCACAGAAATTTTCTATTTCAAATAGGCTTAAGAGGGCAAGTATAAATAAAGAATATATTTTTAAATATATTGTGTTAATTATTAATTATTAATTATTATTTTATTAATTGACTTTTCTTATTATAAATAGCAATTTGCAAAATATATCAATAAAGCAAAGGAACAATCAGAATTACTTATACATATTCTCAATGATATGGTTAGAGAAAAGGTACAACTTCAAAAAGCTTCAAATGTGCATTCTCGGACTGGAAATATACATATAAGCGTGTCTGAGTTGATAGAACAGGTCAGTGTATAAATATGATTTTTAATTAATTCTGTTCACTAATTTAATATTATTATAGGCGAAGAAATATAATGTTTATGATGTTGACTCATTTTTGAGGTCTGCTGAATTTACACATTTGTTCATGTGGGATCAAAATCAAGATGTTATCATTAAATCATTCACCTAATAAATCTACTTTTATAAGCTATTATTTAAGATATATAATAGCTTTATTAGAATTACTTTCTATAAAATAATTAGGTATCAAATAAAAAATATGTGAAGTATACAAATTTCATGAGAAATTTAATGAATGAAATTTAATACAATGTTGATTTTTTATTATTATTTAAAATATATGAAATCACCGTAAGCAAAAATATCTTTACATAGTCTAATATTTGTCAAATTCGCAAAATTAGAATTTAGAAAATAAATTACAAATTAATGTCATCCTAATTTAATAAATATAGTAGTATATATTAAAGGGAAAAATTATTTGTTAAACGTTATTAGTAATACAGTAGTTACCTAATTATTATTATATTTTTTTTTTTTTTTTGAAAAATTAATTCGTTATCCGTTATCTATTCTATAAACGACCGTATAATGTAGGTTTAACAACTGTTACTATAAAATCCCTTAAACAAAAAACATTTCGTTTTCAATTTCGGATTTCATTTTCTCGCATCTGGTGGTATTTGGAACAGTATCCCCTCCACGACCACCTGAACTACCTGATCTTCCACTGCCAGAACCATCCCATGAAACGAAATGTTTGGCTTGATTCGCAATATGATGAGCATAGTGGACCGGAGTCACATGAGATATGGCAAGATTACATCTGAAATTTAAATGCAAATGTTAAATTTTTACTTTATTACTTTATTATTCATAAGCTTAAATGATATGAAATGATATATATTACCTGGCAGATAAATGACATAATTTGTATGTTAAGGTCTGTATAGCATCAACAGGAAAATTAGCTTCATTTAATAACACATGATAATGTGTAGGACGAGCCGTTCCAAGAGGACTTGCGTGGGACTGTAAATCTATATTAAAATAGAAAATTCGTACGTGTTATACATAAGTGCGTTTGTTATACATATAACTATAGAATAAATAAATGATTGGTTATTTACAAAAGTCGAATTCTTGAGGTACCACAATTTCAGTATCCACAATTGTACCAGGTCTGCAATTACCGCTTCTATCAGAGTCTCCTCTCTGAACAGGCATAAACCTATAAATAAAATGTGTAAAATTTATAAATCATAGAAATAGACATGAATATATTGTAAGAAAATGCAACCTACCGTGCATGATGACGTTTTTGCACAATAATAAACGTTAATTGTGGTTTTTGCGCTTTTTCACTCTTTTCGCCGTAAACTCGATCGAAAGCACGTTTTAGTGCTTCTACTTCTTTTTGGACGACATGTTGAAATTGACCTTCGGCAACACCATCACGGTAGAACACAATTTGAAAAGGTAGTATATTATTTTCTCGTTGAAATTGATTTAATAATTCTACTGCCATGCCTTCGAGATTCTCGATAATTTCATTTTTTATTTTTAGATTCATACTGTGTCGGCCAACATATCTTGTAACTGTCTTGTCTACTGATGCACAAACTGCAGCTACACTTGGTCGTCCCTTTTCTTCACGACCAGGATGAAAAACATCAGCACCGAATACCATATACTTATAGGAAACAATTATAAACACAAAAAATTTAATATAAACTATAAACAAAGGATATGATTAAAATAGAGATAATAAGTTAAAGTACCGGTTTGTTCGTTCCAAAATTAAGTTCCCTGTCAGCTAAAACACAATTTTTACCACCTAATTTTCCATTAATTTTCAAAGAAATGTTACCACATATTTGCCTCCACCGATTAGGGTTTTGGCCTTTCATGTTGTTGGCAATAATGCATTGGGAAATCACACCAAGTTGTGTACCACAAATACGTTTTATTATAGCATGAATACCCGATGCACCTAAGACCTTTTTCTGAATTACACAAATAATGAGTTGTGCGGGTTTATCACGCGTTATCCTGGCTCTTTGAGCAGCAAGTAATAGCGACTAAATTGAAAGAAAATTTAATGAATTATATATAATTAAAAATAAAAAGAGAGGGAGAGAAAAAGAAAACTTACTTTATCGTAACCGCCTTGTGGGTTACCGTATTCTATTGGTGGATCTGGATAGACATCCTATATATATATATATAGAGGTGTCGTATGTATAAATATAAAACGATAAAATTTTAAATTTAAAAATATTTGACAACTTCATTTCATTATGCTTACCATTCCTCTTTCACTTAAAGAACTGACTAGTTGTCTAATAGCATTTTTAACCATTTCTAGAGGAGCATAATTCCTGTTTTCAAATACCATTACCGACCAATTATGAAGTCTAGGACACTAAAAATAAAAATAAAAATAAAATTTTCATATAAATATTTAATCAAATAAGTAATTACTATTATTTCAATGTAATAAATCTTTACTTTAATGAATTTTCTCAAATCCCAACGTCCTCCGTCTGGGATAATTTCTGTACCATTAGTTAATCTTGGTGGTTGAATGACGCGACCTTAATATTATAATGTCAAGTTTGAAAAGTTAAAAAAAATAAGGCTTATTATCATTCATTCTAACAATTACCTTTGACCTTAATAAACTCTGGGTCTACATCCATCCCAATAGAACGCAAATTTTCGTCTTTTTGATGTCGAAAAATATCTTTGATAGCTGTTTCGATACGATCAAATCTTTCCCATGGTTTGATCGCAGTTTTTTGAACCATTTCCCTTCGGGCATCATCAGAAAGTTTATCTTCGTATCTTTGTCCTACAAAAAATTATAATTATTAGCAATTATTTAAGAAAAATTATTCATTAGCCAAAAAAAAATATATTTATACACATATACCAGGACATATTTCGCATACTTCTAAGGGAAAAAACACTTTTGACTTGTCTGGTTTAATTACAACAATACATGGTAATCGTCCAAATTGCAAGGTTTGTTTATATGTTTCTTTGAAATATTGAGCAATTGTAATCTCTTTATTGCCCTGTTTGAATTTAGCTAGATCAGCTGGTTGAGAATCTAAATAAGATACTCTATGTTTTGGTTTACGATTGTCTGATCTGTGAGTTACAAAAATCATGACATTTCTGAAAAATCTATTAAGAATATCAATTTCTCTCCTATCTAAGCCTCTACGTAATTCATCTCTCGTTTTTTCATGCCTGTCAAATTTAGTTTTAATGATTTTTGGGATAAGGTCAATGATAGGACCCGCAGGATAAAAAGTGGTAGCACATATGTCCACATTTATTGTAAGCCTTCCTGCGAAAGTTTTAATAATATGTGAAATCAGTGTTTCTTTAAGTTAGCTTTAAGCATAAAAAATTTTTTAAAAAAAACTTACCCCATCCAGGTCTTACTGATTGATAGAATCCCTGTTTCATTTCGATACCACCGGGCAAAAAAATTGGTCTATTATCACGAGACGGTGGGAATATCGCCTTTCTTCCCACAGATAAAAACGATAATCGGACTTTATTATTTGCAAAAGCATTTAAGACAGTCAAATTACTTTGAACATTCCCATCCCAAGCACTAGTAGAACCCTCTTTAACATAATCTCCGATAGGACTCAATTTAATTTCCCCTTGATATTTGACTTCGACCTTTAAGTCTTTTTCGCGTCCTGAACCATCAGCATCCACGGGAATTTTTACCTTAAATCGTAACATTAACATTTAATAATGAAGTTAATTTAAAGTATATTATTGCTTAATTGACTAATCAAGTATAATCGATATCTCCAACGTTACCGAATGGCTCCTTGTTTCTTTTCTATGTCCTATATCAAGCTGTGATATTGAATAAACTTGCCCACCGTCAAAAACCGGTAAAGCCTTTACACCGAATTTTTGATTTTTTTTCATTTGTTCGAACACTTTCTGAGAGTCCTTTCTTCCAGCTTTTTTCTTTTTCGAATCAGTAACTTCAAAAGAATAATAGTGCACTTTCGGATATTTAAACTATTAAAAGAATTCGAATACTTAATTTTTCACAATGTAAAGTTTATAAAATATTTACTGTAAATTCTATTTACCTCAGTAGATACTGCTATAAAGTTGGTCTTTAATTCAACGACTTTACCAGCACTACCTGGCTTTTCAGGCCGTTTAGCAACTATCATACCAATGTTAGCTGCCGCTTTTGTCGCTCCAGAAGCCATTACTGTTGAGTTTTCTCTCTTTTTTTATAAAAATAAAATAAAATATAAACGGGAATTGTCCAAATGTTATTTCACTTCCCAACATGAAGTAGTTATACCAACCTTATTTAAGGATTTGTTTTTAAAAAAAATAATTTAATGATAATTCGCAAATAAAATAATAAATAGCGACGGTAACGATAAAATTTTTTTTTGTTTGAACAAGAAAAATCAAAACAAAGAATTCTTCTGTAACTTTAAGTAGAATTCATTGAAAGTTTATTGGGTGATTTTTTTAGAACAAGGAGTGTATGACATGTTAGAATGATGTTTAGATAGTCAAATAATCAACAAATTAAATTATTTCAAGATTTCATTGTTTGTTTGGAATTTTAGTATAATTTTCTTTCATTAAAAAAAAAATTACGCAAAATATTAATAATATTAATATAATTATTGTGGATAAATTTGGGTTCAATACAAAATTTTGGTTATTGGACATTTGGACTGCGGTCGTAATTTTTTTAATTTATGGATAAATCGTCCACTTATATAAATCGCTCCGTAAAAATATAACAATTTTGAAAATTCATTACATTGTTGTTTACGGATTTTTAATTGCGGAAGATGGGAGTTGTAAGACAAAGAATGAAAGTAACACTTTCGATAAATGATTTAGGACTAGCCTAAAATGGTTTTCTCGTATTTGTAAAAAGAACAATTTATTTCTGGAAATTAAGGCTATGCTTTATTCTCCACTTATAGTAATAACTTGCCGTTAATTTATTAAATTTACTAGTGTTGATTCCGGATTGTCTTTCTAGAACTGAATCTCTTTATAATCAGGTTTTTTTTATTTACGGGTCAACTTATTTAGTTAATAATTTCCTTTTTTGGTATAAACATAACAAATCAGCCAACTCACGTGATCAATAAATCCAAGAACCCGCAGTATTACAAAGGCTCAACAAATCAGGAATAAGATTTCTTAAACGTACAATTTAAAATTTTATATTATACAATCAACCGACTTTTGCTTTACCTTTTTTATCCTCTTGCGACTTTTCATTGTTATTTCCAATAAAATCGATAGTTCCACTCCCACCGCTAATAATGTTAATATTAGAATATTCTTCTCCGGCAAGCAAATTCTGTTCATTGTTCCTTTCAAACTTATTTGTTTCTTGTTGAGTAAATCTCATTTTTACCATTATATAATGTTCTAATTCTTTTTCAGAGACTGAAGGTACTAACTCAGCTAAGGCCCTATCGAAATCGGTTTGATTAACTTCAACCAAAGTATCCTCAGGCGTAGCAAGATGATTAAGATAATATTGTGAATTAATAGGTTTAGGAAATTTTGATGATGGATTGGCATTTATTTCAGCTTTAAAATCAAATTTAAATAAATTAGTTCATTAAATGAGACATAAAATCTCTCTCATTATATAATACGTACCAACTTTGGTTTCTATAGCTTCAGCTGTTCTTGACATTGCCTTTAACATTGCATCCGAACAAAGTGCATAAAAATCAGCACCTGTATAATTAAATGGACATTTCTTTGCGACAACTCCAAGGTCCAATGAAGGATGCAAACGGAACCTAACAAAATAAATTTTCAAAAAATTATTTAAATATCCAGATGCTTATAATAAAAAAATGAAAAAATTGCATACTTTCTTGTTAATGCTTGAATTATTTTAAGTTGTGATTCGTGATCTTGACTTACTCCAAGATAAAGAAGTTTATCAAATCTAAATGATAATCATTGAATAAATATGATGATAAATACGTTACTATAAAAAGATTTTAAATAACTTACCGCCCGGGTCTTAATAATGCTGGATCTAATAAATCCGGTCGATTAGTTGCACCGATTACAAACACGTCTGCTGCGCCTCCACCCTGTCCCATCCCATCCAACTCGGCTAAAAGTTGACTAACGATTCTATCCATTACACCACCTGAATCACCTTTCTCTCCCCTTTTAGGTGCAACAGAATCCAGTTCATCGAAAAATATTACACATGGTTTAGCATCTCGAGCACGTTGAAAAACTCGCCGAACATTTGCCTCAGATTCACCGATATACATATTGAGTAATTCGGGTCCTTTAACCGAAAAAAAATTTAAAGAACATGAAGTTGCAACTGCTTTGGCGAGAAGCGTTTTTCCTGTACCAGGTGGACCGTATAGTAAAATTCCCGATCTCTTCTTCATCCCAATTGCAAATAATTCTGGATGTTCTAAAGGTAATTGAATGGTATCTAAAATATCATTTTTTACATCTGCAAGTCCCCCAACATCTTCCCAAGTAACATTGGGAATTTTTGGTGCACCTATACTATCAGAATATGACGCTCTTGCTTTATTAAGAGCTTTTTCAAAATCTGCGGCTGTCAAAGCAATTCCAGCTTGGACAATGTCCACATCTTTTACGGATTGATTTGTCTTTTTCAAAGAAATTTCAACCCGTTCAAGCGATGCTAAACCAGCTCTTGCAACCAAATCTACCAAATCTTTGGGTACGAGTGCAGCAGTCTGTGTTGCCAATGATGATAATGAGACATCCGGAGCCAAAGGTGTATCAGACGTTAATCGTTCTAATATAGCCAATCTTGCAGGTTCAGAAGGTGCTTCGAAAGCAATCTCATGTCTAAAACATCCAATTACACTTGCGGGGATTTTGTCAATATCTCCTGTTGTACCTACGACCAATACAGGATATCCTATATTTTGAAAATTTGTTATAAGCTGCTTAAAACAATCTTGTAAAATAGTTGAAATAGTCGGCTCTTGACCGGTTTCAAGAACAGCACTTTTCTTAGCTAACGCATCAACATGACCTAATAAGAATACGCACGGAGAACATGTCACCGCCTTATCCAATCTCATACGAAGCGATGTTTCTGTTTTTGCATCAGTCTCTCCCGCAAAATCAAAACAATTCACTTCGAAAACATGCACACCAACTGATTCCGCTACCCAATAAACTGTCGTTTTCTTTCCACAACCCCGAGGGCCATGTAAAAGAACCGTACAACTAAGTTTAAGTGTTGCGGCATTTGAATGAAGACAAGATGAAATTAGATCAAAAAGTTTAGCATAAGATGTTCCAGGTGATGTTAATATTGAGTTCGAATGGGGTAATTTTGGAATTTCGGAATTAATTCCATAATATTGTTTCACGGCAGGAACTTTAGAATGCACCATCCCTATTTGTTCAATTCTAGTCAATTTGGTATCAACTAATCTACCATATCCATGCATCATAATTTTTTTCTTGTTTTGAGGTTTCAATTTAGAAATTTTAAAATAGACAGCAGTTGTTGGATTTAATGGAGCAGTAGCAACTTTAATGTCTTCTAAAGTTTCAACATCCCCCTCAACTTTTTGCGGTCTTAATCTTGCAGCTTCCTCTAAATTATTAGATTCAATAAGTGAATTAAAAATTTTAAGAAATACTATAGAAATAACACTTACCGTCTATAGGAATAGAGAAAATATCCCCTTCACCAACTATTCTATCAGCCTCTTCAAACCAGCTTTCTAAGCCATCCATACTGGCATTATAGATAAATCTATCGGTACAATTTGGAAAAGCTATTCTGGCAACAACTAAATATTTAGCTACTGGAGGTGAGGATTGCATCCTGATAGCTGGCTGAACGAATAATTGTTCAGAACTCAGCTTGTTTGTATCAGAAAATCCAAGATTAAAATAAAGCAACGGTGAAATATAAGCAGGAGGATATGAAACCCTAAATAAAAGATTATTAAAGAATGTTAAATTTAGATAAAATTTTTAAAATAAAAAATATATTTATATTTACATTTCTATACAAACAACAACAACAACAACAATAATAAATACTCTATAGTTGATAATGAAATATCGATGGCATAAACTTTGCATAACCTAGTTTTCTCATTAATAGGACCTGATACTAATGCCTAATAAAATATGGCATAACATATTAATAAGAATGAATTTGAATGTTGCGAAAATAATAAAATTACTTCTCACCCAACTTCCACTTTGAATTCCCAATTTGGCTAAATCCTTTAAACTGATTAGGACTCTTGATTCAGGATCCTCTCTTTCTTTTGGTATAGGTTGTATTAAAGAAACAGGAAAGGGAGATGATAAAATTTGAGGAGTAAAAGTTGATTTTCTTGAAATGGAAACTACATTATTTAAACAATCTTCATCAGAAGATATTGAAGATGCAGAAGTAGTCCAATCTGATTCGGATCCATTTCCGGTATCCTGCCCATTAACTTCTAGTAAAGCCAGTTGAGTTTCCATATAATAATCCTTTGAATTTAAAATATTTGGTTCATCTAAATAATCTTCAAAATAAAAGTCCGCAATATCATGGTTATTAATATTGATTTCTCCTTCTTCATTATCATATATCAAAGTTTCTTGTAACAAATTGGTGATAATGAAATTCGTATTGGATGAAATAATTCCTTGTAAAACTGGATTGCACATTAAAACCTTAAATTTGATTGATGAAACAGGGATAGAAACTTGTTGAAAACTATAGATTTGCGATTGTCTAACCACTACAGGCGGTGATGAATAAAAATAGGCTGATATTGCGGAAGGATCTTTTCTTGATAAAACATTTTAATAAAATATGAATAAATAAAATCTTTCAAATACAAATTTTTTATAAAAAAAACTAAACCTTTTATCAAACTTTCATATGATTCATTATTCAATGCTCCAACAATCACCTCTTCTAATTCAATTGGATTGGCAATTTTAATTTCTACTTCGATTGCATCTCTTAAATTATTTTGTTTCACGAAATCTTTTGATACATAACAAACATGCTCCTATAGAAAAAGTTAATGATAAAATATTATATATTAAACATATAGAGGTAAATAATAATATATTATTGTCTCTACCTCGGGTGTGTCTTCAAATCTATCAGGATATTGTAATTTTGCGTATGTAAAAATTGAAGAAATCAAAGGTTTATGTTTTGTTGTTCTAAGTGGATTTTTCAAGTATAAATCCAAAGGTGTAACAGAAACACAAATATAAGGTTTAAGCGTCGCTCTTATAGCTGTAAATGTAAACACAGTTTAGCTTTATAATGTAAAAAACGAGAATAAAGCTAGTATTAAACAAAATAAAATTACCCTCAGATTCGTCTACTATAGTTTCTTTAATTAATTCGTCCCATAATTTTTCACTAAGTCCTATTTTTAAATCATTACTAGAACTATGTAAGTCAACATAAATTTGTATTTTGGCAATCCGGACTGTATAATTGCTGGAACTTGAAGACATTTAAGAAAAGGTTACTACGTCACGGATTAAATTTTATGTTTAGCAAATTATGTAAATGTAGAAGATTGCTTCATATCAAAGTTTGGGATTAAACCCTGGATCAAACTCTACATATTTCATCGGCCCATATTTTCCTATTTCCCAGATCTTCCAATATTTTACCTTGGCACCGGATTTGATCCACCAAAATTTACATTGCAATCAATTAACACTTTATTCCAGATTTGATCCATATTTCATTCTGGATTTGATCTATATTTCATTTTGGATTTGATCTATATTTTATCCTAAATTTGATTTTATTCCAGAACTGATCTATATTTTACCTATATTTTAAGTTAGGGTACCAAAATCTTACGTGACACACAAATAAGCATTCTTATTGGTTAAACTTAATAATATATATATATTAAATATATTGGTTAAAAAAAATCTTACCTGGGGGGGTAAGACCTTCTAATAAAGTGATATTAGGTAATATCTGTCACTGCCCTTATATAATCAGATTTTTTGTTTCCCTATAAAAAGTACCCTTATTAAAATATACTTAAAATATACGTAAAATATTTTTTCATGCTTAAAATATATTGAAAATATACTAAAATAGTAAAATGGTAAAAATTAAGTATAATTTAAATACACTTAAAATATACTAAAAATAAAGAATTTTTATAACTATAACCGGCGGTTAACATCACCGGTATCACGTGATATTAATAGGTCATGTGATACTAACGCAAATTTACAGTATTTTATTTTTTTAAAAAAATTATAAGACAAGCAACACTATAACTGAATCAACAATATTATAATGTATTTATTTATACTTATTGATGTTCTTTACTACATGTTCTAACATTATGACCTTTTTGTTTACAAATTTTACATATATAAACTTTTCTTTCATGTCTTTGATCGTCAGTATTGCATTAAAAGGAATTCTTGATGAAGATGAAGATGCTTGCTGATTTCATATTTCACTAATATATAGATTAAGATCAGATAGATTTATTGCACTATTCTTTGTATTAACATGATATGAATTAGATTCAGTTGCTGATTTAATATACTTATTTGGTGGATGATCATGTCGTTTCTGAACCACAAGATCCAAAATCTGTATATTTTCATTTTCATTATTTATATCATTTATTAGTTTTTTCTTCTGATCAATAAACCTATTAATTATATCTATAATTTCATCTTCACAACTTAAATCAAGTGCTAAGTTAAGAGCTTTTTTCATCTTTCCATATCCATATGCATACTTGACTTTTCTTTGTAAATATTGCTTAATATCAGTTATAAATGTGTCAGGTATTCTAAGCTGATTAAAGATGTGTAAATTAGCTATTAAAATTTCTTCATTGTTATTTTATTGAAATTGTGTTACAACTCCAATACTTTCATCTTATATTGTCTGAATACATTGATCTTGCATATTTTCCATATACCATCGCCTGAAAATAAAACCGATATTAAATTTTGCCACCTTGGAATTCATCATGACTTGAAAAAAATGTGAACATACAAGTCCATGGTTTATTATGGCCAAACAAGTGCATAAATGGCCACCATCTGCTAATAAAATAACGTAATGCTTATAAGATTTGGTAAGGCCATAAAGTTCCCAGATTTCTATAACATCAATTAGTTGTATTTCTTCTAATAAAGAATAGAGAGTAGTTTGCGGCCTATCCAGTTGATTCTCAATAAATCCTTCATTATAATTACATTGATCGTCATCCTGTTTAAGAAATTTATAAACCAATTAATTGATTTCAGTCATGTGATATAACAAACTATAACTTCACACACCTTTTTGTTTTTAGCATTAAGTTTTACTTTCCAGGCTTTAATTAAAAACAGTATATAACTAAGAAACGGGAACTATTGTGGGTCTGGAGTGTAAAATTCACGTGATTTGAAAAATTATGAAAGAAATTAAAAAATCAAATTTCATATTTTATTGGGTTCAGATGGGATGATATTTTTTACATTTAATTCAGCTGATCTACATTGGCCTGAATTGTACAAGTAATGCCAAGAGGAAATACAGAAGACACAAACCTCTGATATAAAAACCTTGTTGAAAATCCACATATTGCCGCTGAGTTTTTCAACAAAAGGTTCAAAATTTTTTTAATAAAGTGCTAAAGAAACATTGGAATCTGAAGAAGTGGTGATACAGATTCGAATAGCAGCATCACGGTAGTGTTCACATACACAGTATTAGAAAGATATGAAATAGGCTAACAATCGAATGGGAAAAAATGAAAGATGATGAGAATACGATGAACAAGATAATTGAGTATGATATGGCCTAGTTATCACAATTAATTCTGGACTTGATGCATCTATTCCAAACTGACATCCATGCTAAAAGGATCATAGCGAGTTATAAGATGTCCTATAAGACTATATGGATCTGATTAATAAGCTGCAATGGCACACAAGATGCAGTCCTTTCTATTGCATTTGCATTAATCAAAAAGGAGAACAGACATGTAGGTTCGGATATCCCAAGGAAAGATCAGATCACACATTCATGTGCGATGATGATTATGGCTAACCAGAACTAATAACAGAAAGAAATGATCTATTAATAAATCTGCATGGCAGATTACAACTGTAGGGATGATAGGCGAACGTTAACCTAAAGCCTATTCTCAGCACACATGCGACTCTACAATATGTTTTAAAATACATAAACAAATCAGAGTCGCGATCAGCAACATTTTCAAAAATATACAACCAAATACTTAATACGAGTCAGAAAAATGAAACTTCCCTTACTGCAATTCAGAAGCTCCTTCTCCACAGCGTCTCTGAGTATGATATTTTAGCTCAAGAGACAGCTCATCTTTTTCTTGAAATTCTTTTGGGTTATTCAAGCCAGTGTTGGGCAATTGGACAATTAGACGTTTTGGACATTTGTCCAAAACCTGTCCAAAACCTGTCCAAAACCAAAACCTTTTTTTCATTGGACAGGTTTTGGACAGATCACATGACAAAAAATTTAATTTAGGCCAAAATTATAATTAATTTTGGCCAATATTTTAATTTTAA
>JADRCO010001008.1:0-23618 GCA_021464525.1 Rhizophagus sp. LPA8_4_AMF
ATCTATATAATTATGTCTATCTCTATTATCCTAAACTAATTTTTGCTTCGTATGCTAAATTTTATTTAATTGATGTGAAGTTCCTGGGGTTAATAAAATTAGACTGAAATATAGTTTAGATATTTTATCAATATGGGAAATATACTTGAATTTTATTGACTTGGAACCCGAAATAGGCTTGATCTGATCCAGCAGAAAATAAATTGTGAATCTTATTAGATATGTAAACGTGAATTCAGCCGTGTGTCGCGCATTAGTCCTTGTAAGAGAAAGAACCCACAGATATTTAACGGAATATGCGAATTATTACAAAGGTAATAAATTTAAATAGAAAAAAATTTTCATCATATTAAAATCTTTATATAATTTAATGAAGCTCACCAATTGCTCGTTTATTTAATAAAAATGTTAAGAATGAGATCAGAATATACGCTATATTACTAACGCCTTAATAAATTTTACGAGATATTGTAAGAATCATCTCATTTTACCATCCGCAATAATTTTACGTTATAAAACTTATTTATGTCATTTTTCTTTGATAAATCTACGTTAAAGCACGGCCTAAGGAAGGAGAATTTCATAATTACTAGTGCATTGACTTGATAGGAAAGTAAATTTAGAATTAACCAGCTACAGATTTTATTTAATCTCTCTTTCGAAATCGCTTGTTAATTATTTCATTGACGTGTCTACCGATTGGAAGCCATAAAAATTTTATTCGGAATTAATTTTTAAATAATTTTTTAAGCGAAATATATTGTAATATTCCCTGATGTATACATTATTATTTGAAATATAACGAAAATTTTTCGTTGGATTGTTTACAGTTTACGGTTTAATTTTTTGTCCCTGAAATGTATAATTCGCCAGGAATTCATTATAAAAACCACCGTCAAAGTTCAATAGGTTTGATTATATCTTTAAGGTCCAGATAAACTCTAATGAAAGAAATTTAATTTAGTAAGCGAATCCTCAGTCACGCATATAATATATACGTCCCTCTCAATTTAAATAATAAATGAAAAAAAAAAATTCTTTTTCAATATAATATAAATTTATTTATAATAGAAATAATATCAATATATAAATTCGATATTTCGATATACAGGTACCAATACATATCATAATATATTTAATTATCATATTTTTTAACCCAATCAGGAATTACCGGATAATGAAAATGCCAATTAACTGGTTCTTGATTAGCTTCACCAGGCTCATATACACATCTTTCACATTTACATATAAAACCAAAAGTAGTAACTAATCCATTATGTCTTTCAGTTGTACGTTGTCTAGGATCACAATAACTTTTAAGAACTTGTTCATTTTCTTCAATATCTCTTGAAGGAACAAAAAATATTCTAGCTGGGTGATATAAATTATCAACATCATCAATTTTACATCGCATTCTTATATTATCACGAATTGGTCCAGGACTTGTATCATAATCTTGTGATAAATATTGTGCATCAAAGAAACTTGGTACACAACAATGATTAACTAATGATGATAATGGATAAAGTGCTAATGTATCTATCACTTCTGAATCTCCAGGTCCAGGAAATGAATTCGGTAAAACCGTATTCATTACTGTAATAAAAATCCAATAATCATATCGTAAATCAAATCTTGAAACTTCTATTATACGAAGAATATTCAAATAAATTTCATAAAATAATGGATCATAAATCATCTTTCCTCTAAATGGTGTTGATACAGGTGCAAACCTACATAAATGTTTAATTTCTTCAATATCCAATGGACAAATATCTCGAATTTTTGCTACCGCAAAAATTCTAACCGTTAACATTAAATGATGTAAAACTCCTATATTATCAGAATTAATAATATCAACAATTTCTTTAATTTCTTTATCCTTTCCACAAAGTGCTTTATGATATAAATTCCATGATAATTTATGACATCTTTCACTACAAAAAACTTCCTCACAAGATCTTTTTGGACAATAATACGGATCCACTTTCTTTGGTCTTTCATATAAATTAAGTGATTCGTAAGGTGCATATCCAGGTTCATTTAATTCTTGAAAACAATAATCACATCGAAATACAATATAATTATGTGCCGTTAAAAAAGGATCTTCTTGAAGTGAGAGACGAGATTTATTAATTGATGTCTTTACGACAATTCCTAATTGTTCTGAATCATCAATCCGAACTTTGGATATCTTAAGTAAAAAATTACTAGCAGAATCAAGTTTTTGTTGAAGTTTTTCTATCATTTCTACAGATGTTCGTTCTTCATTTCTTTTATCCCAAGGATATCTTCTTTCAAATTTATAAAATCCATGCCTCTTTCGTGCTTCAGTTATTTGACAAGATTGTAAAAATTGATCATGTAATAATGAAGTCTTGTAAAAATCTTCTTTCTTCTTTTCCCAAATATTAAAATCATTTTTAGTATAAGATTTCATCGATGGATCTTCTTTTTTAGCTAAATCCATACAAGCTTTATATTCAAATGCTGCATGTTTAGGTAAACCTAAAACACCATATGCTTCTCCCATACGATATTTTCCTTTAAGTTTTAATTTAAACAAATAAATATTATCTTTAAAATCTTGTTCTGGGTATTCTGCTAAAATATTTACAGAATTTTCTGAATCATGTAACGCTAGTTCAGGATATCCGGCTTTAAGACATGCGAAAGCTCTATTACACCAAAGGTAAGGATCTTTTGGTGTTAATTTAAGTCCTTCAGTATAATGTTCCCATGCTGAAATATAATCTCCTTTTTTTATTGCTTCATTACCATTTTCTCGATGATCTAATGATTGCATTTTTTTATGTTTTTATTTTATATATATATATATATATATTGTATATATAGAGGAAATTTTATTTTATTTTTAATTTTTTTTTGTTGGTGAGAAAACAAAAAATTGAGATAACACGTATTTATAAAAAAAAAAAAAAAAATTTTTTTTTTCACATACTTTTACTTTTGTATCTTTTGTTTCCCGATTTAGTTTAATAGATCATCAAAAAAATTTTTTGTCACATGAAGTAATCAATAACCACGCAGTAATTGTATGAAATTAAGGAATAAAAATGTTAATTGATAAACACAATAACGTCTTTTTATAAAAATGAATTACATTATTAAATTATATAATGATTGGATGAATAATTTCTTTTGTTGTAAATAATGAGTTAATAAATTACGATCGAGTTATTTGAACCAAATTGATCCTTATAAAATAAAATTTATAATGGGTTTTATTTAAAAAATTTATTAAAATTCAAAGTTATATACAGTACATCAGATACAGTACATCAGAAGAATTTGAATTCAAAAATTAATTAAACAATTAAATACGCTTACGTTATGAAAATTGCTAAAATTATTCATCGACATAAGATATTCTTAAACATAACGGTAAATGTTCTGTATTATTCATCCTGATTTAAAAAGCTCAAATTCCCATACATCTAGTGATTATCATGTAAAAAAAAATAAATGTTCTTTAATTGAAAAAAAAAATTAATTTAAAAAAAAAAATTGATTATAATAAAGAATACTTACAATATATACCCGATTTACAATTTTCTGATATGTAAATTAAAATCTTGATTCTTTCGAAAGTTAGGTAAATCCGTTGAACAGAGTTTATCACCAACAATAAATTGATCCCGATTTTACCAATATAATATCATGAACGATAATTCATCAATTTTGAGGCGTTGTAATTGATGCGAATAACAGTGCCTTTTCATTAAATCAGCTGAAAATCCCCGTCTTGTCTGCTTCAACTTCTTATCACCAATTTATCACAATCATGACATTTCGTGATTCTTTCAGTAATGTTTAAACGTGTGATTCCTCTTCACAAATATCTATAGATAATTTATAGGAAGTCGACACGAAGAGATTATCCACAAAAATAATTCCAAGATTATAAACATTGAATATTTTCGTATATTTTAATCACGAAATAATTCAGAAGCAAGAAAAGATTTAAAATCCAAGAATACCAGTAATAGTATTTATTATTAATCATAATTGCTCGGTCAAATTTTGTTACATAAATAAATTTGTTATTCCCGTACCTTGAACGGTCATGCTGAATTAATCCTACATCATGAATTAATTTAATCCTGATAATCCTGTGAGAAATATCTGAAAGAAGGAAAATGATGGAAATCAACACGTTTTGCATGATCCGTTATAACCCATTTATAGGATCTGTGTAGAACTCAAGAATCATCCAATCTTTGATAGTATTCTGTTTGAATTGTTGAAATTTTACGTGAGTTCAAAATACTTTATCAAATATCCAAAGTCGTTATCGTTCTTTTTAAAACTTTTTGACCATAAATCCATTATCAATCCACAATTTCTTTTAATCGATACTAAACCACTTCTGCCATACATTCTACATGTGCGCACTAATTTTGCTGGTTTGCATTGAGTTTATCTATAACATCAATCACTTGTGATAAATAATCCAATCTTGATGATGTTCTTGATGGAGTTCTGCTTGAATTGTTGAACGTTTTACATGCGCTCAATATTATATAATCAAATATCAAAAGTCGGTATCGTTCTTATTAAAAAAATTTTTCGACCATAAATCCATTATCATAATTCCACTATTTCTTATAATCAGTATCAACACCTTTCCCACCATTTGAGAATACATTTTATATGCGCGTACTAAATTTGCTGGTTTGCATATAACATCAATCACATAAAACATTTTAATACAAGTCGGTTTCGCAAGTTATTTCACTACACTCTACACTCTTCAGTCTCCATTCATTAATAATACAACAGATTTTTAGTAACTTTTATATTTCCACCGAATAAAATAATTCCTGAATCTCGCGCTTCCTAATTTTTGAAATTTCAAGAAATTTTAATTAGTCAAATTAGTCAATAATATAATTGAGATTAAAATTATAAAAAAATTTTAATTATTATTTGTAAGATCGACTCACCAAGAGCTTAACCCATTCAATTTATAATTACATTACCAAATTCATTATCGACAATTATTCTAAGCGAATAAATAACAGTTTCAAAATTAGCCGAACTTAATGCCAAATAAGCTGCAGTATTTAATTAAAGTTTTGATTTATTTGTTGTAATAAAAATGCTTTTCTGGTAATAAATTATTATATAATGACTATATTTTTTTATTTTGAATATTGAATTACAAGAAAATGTTCTTTTCCATGAAAAGTAAGAAAACGTTCAACATCGTTATTGAACGATACATATTGATCGACAGTGTCACCTGGCGAAGTTGGCGTATTTTCACGTCACGCCTTTTGTTCGCTAAATTCGTAACTTTTGAAACTACAGCATTACGCCATTTTATTTAATTAACATAATTATAATATGTGAAATAAAAAAAAAAAATTTTTACCAATTTTTAATCTATTCAATTATGTTTAAATTCTTACAACATCGTAATAATTGTTTTGCATCACATTCATTAGCAATATTTTCAATCTCACATAAATTATCATGATTCAAATAACCCTTTAATTCCTTCTCACACCTTTGAATTAAAGTAGGTATAAGAAATTTAGAAGAATAACGAAGTAATGTAATCCATTTATCATAACTTTCAATATTTGGTAGTGTACCAGTACAAATATAATTAATAATAATTTTTAATGAACTATAAGGAATATCGGCATTAGTTAATGTGATTGTTTTATCTTTTGATTTCATTAACGTATTAAAATAATCTGATCTTTCTGATAATATCTTGGAACAAACATGAAATTCCCTAGATTTCTTATTAGAATTACTAGAACTTGCAATATTTTGATCCTCAGTTGAAAATTCATAATGAATAATAAAATCATTTATTGATTCATCATCCGAAAATAATAATTTTGGTAAAGAATCAATAATAATATCAGGTTTTAATTCCATCTTAATATCAAATCCAAAAGATTTATCATCTATGTCCCTGAAAAATAATAATTTATTCAAATCTTGTTCATCATCATCTCTTAAACGCGCCATTAATATAAAACCATATTCATTTTTAACAAATCGTGTCACGTCTTCGATCTCGTTTATATGATGTGTATTTTGATTAAATTGAATTAAATTCCAAGTTGGGTTTGGATTTTTCATCGTAGGTAATGGTTTAATAAACCATTGAATACTTGCAGAATTATTTAACATACCAAGTGGTAATCTTAAATCAATAGAATTAATAATATAACTTCCAATACGATAATCAAATTTCCAAGAAATTTCCCCATCATCATCATTTATTAATTCTATATCACTAGTTCCTTTCCATTTTTTTAAATATTTATTAGATAAAATACCATTTTCATAATAAGAGTTGGTTTTTGTATTATATGATATTCTATTCTTATATAAATTATTATTATTATTCATTTTAATTGGTACAACATGAAGTAAAAATTTATCACAAAATATTCCTCCATTAGTTTCATCATAAACTTTGGCGGTTTCTATAGGTTCGGGTTCGTATAACGGATTATTATTATTATTATTATATATATTAGAGTTGGTGTTTAAGTTTCCGTTTGATAAACTATTGCTTGAAGAATTTTCTTTTAAGATATTATACATAATATTAAGATACATTTTGACGATAGAACCAGATTTACAGTAAAAAAAAAATTTTAGGGTGTATTTTATATTTTATCAAGATGACACATGACATCATAAATGACGTACGATCGGCATATCTAGACAACTTAAGTTCTAAATCGAATTTCTAATAATGTGAGCTGATTTTATTTCCGGAAGTATTTCCGATAAAATATCTGACTAATGTTGTGGCTGTAAAGTTCCGGATCCTAAACTCACTGAACTTATTGCTTTTATTGACTGATTTGGGTATCTGATTCCTAATATCATCATTAACCGTGATAGGATCTTTTATAATATTTTATCGATCCTTAAACGCTTCGTCAAAATGGAAATTGAGACCTTTTTTTTTACTAGGATCTTTGCATCTACGATTTAGACTTTTAATCTGTCTTTCAAAAAAATATTGTAATTATCTAAGAAAGTTATAATGCATAAAAAACATACTTTAATATTTATTGAGGAAACAAAAAATAATTAGATCATTCGCGTAATTAATGTATTTGGTGTATTAATTTGTGCTATAAAATAATAATATACAGTATATAAGTTGACTTTTAAAAAGTTGGAAAGTCCATCATATTTTGTTAATAAAAGAAAGATGTATTCAAAAGAATACAATAGAAAATATGGTTATATTTACCAGCGCATCATCAATTACTTTTCTTAACATGTTGCGAGTGATTGCTCCCTAAATGCACTCTCTTAGAACCTGGTGGTCGGTATTTAACTTTGTCTCCTTGTCTCCATCATCCTTATTGCCATCATCATTATCATCCTTATCAGTGTTAGGTGTGAAGAATGTGTAGTCGGACAGTTGTAGGTACTGTATATTTCAAACATTCAAGGAACGACGCACTACTATTATTTGTGACTTGATTGATATGAATTGCTAGTCATCCTAACAAAACAAATCATGTTCAAATATACGTCGTGAAAAGGTCATATTTGAGGTCATTAACGATCATAAATCTGAAAAGCTACCAAATGATCTAATATTAAGAGCTTGTCCATCATCTTCTATTGTCAATGCTGCGTTACATGCATTAACAATTCGGCTTCATCAACAGCGATCAACTATCAAATTCCTCCTCATTACTGTTCAGATTTAATTTCAATTGCTAAATGTATCAGATAAACTTCCGGATCATTCAACTCTACATACTCAAGAAAGAATCTTGGGACTTCCTTCTCTTTTATGCGATCTGGTCTAATCTGATTTTAGCTAAAATTGACGAACTCTTTGAAGATTGATGTGATATTACGCCTGATTGAGCTTCAATTATGGATACCTATACAGGATACTATACATACATTACTTAAATTTTGATTAATCACTCTATATTCACTGTTCAGGGTTTTCTGGCAAAGCTTTATCTGGGTTTGTAAATTAGAAAGATTTCAGTTGATGACACACCGTAAACAATATGAAACGTAGAATTAAATACCGTGATGACGTGATTTCACTATACTTCTCAGAAACATTCTTATTATTTGGTATAATAATTCCAATAAAATATCAACGTGTAAATCTCTACATTTGTTGATGCGTTACGTAAAAAAGGTTCGTTCTATAAAACATCATCTAATCGTATGAAAGATAATCATACGGGCGCTAGATTAGTTTTAGCCATAAAATTACCACAGCTTCATTCATATAACACATTTTTCCGAGAATATTTTTTAAAAAATTTGATTTTTATTTAAAAACATGCGTTCTAAAGAGTATACGCTAATAATAATACTCATGATAATATTTTTCAAAAATAAAATAAACCGCGAAATGTGAAAAAACTATTTTAATAAAAAAAAAATGAAAGAAAAAGAAAATTTACAAATATCCGTATATAATAACATAAATAAATATTGTTATTTTACCGAAAGAAAAAAAAATAAAAATAAAAAAAATAAAAATAAAATAATAATAAGATTATATTAACTAGTTTTAATCATCTGTTGACTTAATGGTGGTTCAAAATTATCACAATATCGTAATAATTGCTCAGCACCATATTCATTAGCAATGGTTTTAACATCATTAAAATTATCATGATTCAAATAACTTCTTAATTCCTTCTCACATCTTTGAACTAAAGTAGGTATAAAAAATTTAGAAGCATCACAAAGTAATGTAATCCAATCATCATAACTTTCAATGCTTGAAAGTTTACCAGTATAAAGATAATTAAGAATAATTTCTAATGATTCATAAGAAATATCAGAATCAGTCAAAGTAATTGATTTATCTTGTGATTCACCCATTTTTGATTCCAATAATTTACTAAAATAATTTGATAATAACTTTGAGTGAACATGAAAATCCTTAGGTTCCTTATCGATTTCCTCCTTATCAATTTCGTCCTTATCGATTTCCTCATTATCGAGAGAGCTAGAACTAGAAGTTGAAATAATTTGGTAATCATCAGCCGAAGATTCATAATGGATAACAAAATCACGCGTTGAATCATCCAAATTCGATAATTTTATTAAAGGGTCGACAATAACATCAGGTTTTAATTCGACATTAACGTCCAAACCAAAAGTTTCATCATTTTCAACTTCTAAATTTTTATCCAATACACTAAAATTTTGTCTAAATAATTGAGATTTTTGCCAATTAATTGTAGTATCATCACCGCCACTTAAACGAGCTTGTAATATAAAACCATATTCATCTTTAACAAATTGAGTAACATCAACGATCACATTTACATTTTGATCAGATTGTTTAACTTGAATTGACTTCCAACTTGGGTCTGGATTTTTCATCGTGGGTAATGGTTTAATAAACCACTGAACGCTCGCAGAATTATCAAAAGTACCAAATGATAATCTTAACTTAAGAGAATTAATAATGTAACTACCAATACGATAATCAAATTTCCAAGAAATTTCACCATCATCATTCATTATTTCATTGGTAGAAGTTAATTTATCGGTAGGAGGAATTCTTGCCAAATATATTTTCTTCCAATCATATTCAATTTTTAATTTAATATTATCCCATTGATAAGTTCCTTCCGCCCATTTCTTTAAATATTTATTAGATAAAATTCCATTCTCATAATAAGCGTTAGTTTGAGTATTATAAGAGATTCTATTTATAAATAAATTATTCTTATCATCGACAGGTATAACATGAAGCGAAAATCTATCACTCAAAGTTCCTCCGCTAGTATCATCATAAACTTTTCCAGCTTCTAAAACTTCAAAGTCATCGTTCGACGATGAACTACTTGGAAAATTTTCATTTATTAGATTATTTATGAAGTCGAGAATCATTTTTTTTTTAAAAATGTTTAACGGGTTAAAAAGTAAAAGAACAAAAACATTAAAAATTCATCCCATATTTATTGACTAATTGGTTTCATTTATTGACGGATTTAGTAATAAGACAATCAAACATTATGTCTCATGATTGTGAAACAGATCGATGATTATTTAGGATAGCTACGCCATATGCGCCATATAAACTTGGCATACTAAGCAAATACGCCATAAATCTTTGTATTACAGTTAAAATTTACAATTTCAAGGGCAACTTCCTTTTACGTATAACATTTACAAATATTCAAATATTTACAGTTATTATTCAATGATAATAATTAAATCAATGGATAAATAACAAAAACAGAAATTTATCAGATTTTCATTTATCATGGTTAAATTATTAAATTACCGGTTATGGTACGAGTGTACGACTTAATCAATTCACGGATAGCCATTTCACCGACATGAAAAACATGAAAAGACTTCGCCAAAAATAAATCAATTTTATTTAAAAAAAAAAAAAAAATTAAAATTTTTTGTAATTGTTTTAAAAAATTGTATATAAATAGAAATTTTCAAATTGACATCGCGCCGACACCTGCAACATCTAAATCTAGAAACCCTTGTAAAAAATAAACCTTAGAACGGTAGTTTAAATATACGAAGAATTGAAGAAAAGTAAATAGTTTTTCTTTTAATCATTTAATTTTTATATTAGAATTATAATAAATAATATTTATAACATACTGTATATAAAATATAACATGTTTAGTAAAACCAGTTGGATCAAACTCAAAGTAGTAATTGCTGTCACGGCATCATCTTAAATTTGTAGTATACAAAACAATAAATTTAATATATTTTTTTGGATTATAAAATAAAATGAAATATTATTCCTTATAAAAAAAAAATTTCAATTCCCAAAAATTCCATCTTACAACATCACCACTTATAACTTTTTTTAAGATTTTGCTATTAAGAGTTGACACTAAGGGTATATTTGAGGATCTACTTGGATCGTATTTCAAGGATATCCTAAGCCCATGTACAAATCTTTTTAATAATTACATCCATTCAAAAATAACTTTATTTTCTAATGTCTAACACTTTTGGTGAGAATAGTCACATCGTACAAATTTCCGTTATCCTCAAATGTAAAAGATAGTAGATATTGAAAACCTCTAATAGAAATCGATCAAAATTCAATATCATTTAATGAAATTGATGCTACTAGTTCAACCCCCGTAAATACAACTGAATATCCACATTTGATATCAATAAAATCAAGTAACCTATTATCATCTACCATTTCAACCGTGTTATCCTTTGTTAAAGATTCTTCTTTAACTGATTCCGTATAATTATATTATAACATAAAATTTCTATATCGCTATATTTCGGATTATTTAATAAAATTCTTAAATATTTTTCTAATGAATTTCCTTTCGTCATTTCGAGAGAGAAAAAAAGTTTTTACTAATAAATAATTTTATTTGTACTATTTAGTATTAGCTTTAGCCTATGTCTAGATTTAGCTATGCCGGATTTCACAATTAATCTAAATTCGAAAAGTATAATATTTGAGTTGAACCTATTACATCACAACATAATTTGGATCTTATGATATTTTCAATTATATTTTTAAAAAAAGGTGATTGTTAATAAAATTTCTTTCATGCGTAATTGGTAAGAGAATAGAAAAGCATACATTTACTTTTAACTTAAAGAGGCGAAATTACATAATAGCGAGTTGCGATAATAAACTAAGACAAATGACGGATGAAATAATTCGGGAAATGTGTTGGATTTATAATTGTTAGACAATATATTAAGTTTTATTTTGGGCATCGTCGTGAGAATAATTCAAGAACTCTATTCAGTACTAAGATCAAACGCATTGACAAATCACGAAAGGAGTTGATGGTTAAGTAATTATTTATTTATTAGCGAGAAAATAGTCCCAATTCTAAGAGGAAGTATTTTTATTAATAGGAGAATAGATGTACTATAAATTATGGGAAAAAATTTTTATGTCAAAGATGTGCTAGCATTGAAAATGAAATCCTATTAACGTACTGTACCACCAGTAGCTCAATGATTAATTCCGTTCCAAGCCGAAAATTAAGACGAATGAAAAATTTCATTGGCGACTGAAGTATAGGGAAATAGTTCTTTATAATAATTGATTTAAATGTTCTCTCTGCTTAAACAAAAAAAAAATCTAAAGGTTTTTCTTTTTTATTGTTCAATTTAAACTAATAATACAAATAAATAAGATAACTAATTTACGGGAATCGTACACCTAATTTACATATAAATAATAAAATACAAATAGTTCATATAATACAATCGATTACTCTATATAACATTATATTTTTAATCCTCCCAACCCAAAGTTCGTACCTTATTTTTATTGTCGTGAAAATCTATTAGGATAATTAAAATTATTGGAAGTGGGTTGTGCATTTGGTGGGATATACATTTCACCAGATTGAGTATTCATCATAACAACACGATAAGGTTGATCAGGAGGTAAATTAAACCTTTCATTAGCTGGTGCTATATTAGTATCAGTATTATGATGTGCTGTATTATTATTACCAGCATATTGGCGTGTCGGGTTATTATTATTATTAGCATATTGGTGTGCCATGTTATTATTACCGCTCACATATTGACGTGTTGTATTATTATTACCAGCATATTGATGTGCCATATTATTGTTACCGCTCACATTTTGACGTATTGTATTATTGTTACTAGCATACTGATGAGCCACATTGTTATTATTACCACCCACACCTTGACGTATTGTATTATTGTTACTACCATACTGATTAGCCACATTGTTATTATTACCCAAAGATTGACGTGTTTTATTATTATTACTAGCATATTGGTGTGCCATATTATTACCATAGTGATCAGTATCATTATCACCATGCGTTATATTAGCATCACTAGCATAGTTATGATTATCAGATGATGAAGTCTCACTTGAATTACTTGGTATACGTGGTAGTTGCTTGATATCTCTATTAAATTGATACATATCTTTTGATGTCACTGGAACATTGCTACTTGATGTGTAAATACTCTCAGAGTCTATTTGAGATGCGGGAACTTGTGGATCCATCGTATAAGGTTGATATACCGTTAATTTATCATCTAATTGTTTAATTTTACGACGATAAATTATTACGCCAA
This sequence comes from Rhizophagus sp. LPA8_4_AMF, assembly GCA_021464525.1. Classification (NCBI taxonomy): domain Eukaryota; kingdom Fungi; phylum Glomeromycota; class Glomeromycetes; order Glomerales; family Glomeraceae; genus Rhizophagus; species Rhizophagus sp. LPA8_4_AMF. Next base: position 13,093 of record JADRCO010001008.1, read on the forward strand.
TTATAACACCAACAAAAACAACAACTACTATAACTACTATTATAATGATTATTGTTTTATCCAAAGATTTGCTTGGTTGTGTATCTTGAAGGGTGATCGAATTATTAATCGGATTATAATTTTTAACCCATGTGAAATTTTTTATATCTAAAACGTATAATTGATCGCTTTGTCCTGGCGCCACTTCATTTATATTGGTTCTGGTTACATTTCCTAATATTTTAGAAATAATATATATATATATAAGTGACCAAATTTACGTTAATTATAAAAATAATATATAAAATTTACCGAAAGCAACAATCATATAATTTTCGAAAAGATTTGCGGTATGAAATACGAGAGGTGGTGGATTCATTTCTTTAGTATTTACATTAGGAATGGTCCAATTAAAAGGATTAACTGAAGTATTCAATACAGCAATTTGTGGTTGAGATGCGACTAAACTTGGCGCATACACTCCTCCAAAGATTATTATTTCTCCTTTTTTATCTATAAATTGAGATAAAAAAACAAGTGATGATAAGTAAATAATATCCTTTTGTTTGATTATATATATCAGAATTGACGTACTTAGTACAGCTGTATGACCCGTTCTTTCGGTAATCGTTTCCCCGGTTGTTGTCTAAATTAATTGATTTAGTACATTAATAATAAGTATTAGATCTATCGATAATTATTTAAATATAATTACCATTGTTGACCAAGTATTATCAATTGTATTGTATATATCAACCTTAAAAAAAGGGTATTAAAACAAAAAATTTATTAGTCAAACCTTAGTAGTAGCGATAGCAAAATATTTTAATCACTAATTTGAAACTAACCTTATTCATACTAATGACATCAAAATGAATTGCATTCACGTCAGATTGAGAACCTCCGATATAAACAATATTTCCATTTGGTAATAAAGTAGCAGTATAATCAATTTTAGATAAAGGAGGATTAATTAGAGGTCCCGTAGTCCAAGTGTAATTAATAGAGTTCAAAATATTCATAGTATTATAAATTTGAATAGTTTGAAAGCCTAACAACATATCAGATCCACCACCAAACATATAAATTTTTCCATTTTTATCAGTAACAGGTTGTAATTCTCTACGTCTAGTATATGTCATTCCATTCATTGGCGGTGCTGCTGACCACGTTTGAGTTTTAATATCAAAAGAGTATATAGTAGAAGTCGTTAAAGCATTAAATGAATCTTGTCTAACCATCATTCCCGCAAAGAAAAATATTGTTGATTGATTAACTCCCCCAATAGCACTTAGACACCACGCGCATGAAAATGGACTTGCCGCTTTTGCTACATATGGAACATTAGTCGTATCAAATGGTTTTGTTAAATCTATATAAAATACATCTCCAGTTGGAGAAAGTATTCCATTTACCATAGTTCCCCCACCAAAAAACCATAATTTATTATCAATTAAATGAGAATTATGTGTAAACCTTCTTTTAAGCGTAAATTGGGATTGAACTTTATTTAAAATGTTTATTATAATCCATAAAATTAATATAAATTTAAATGAAAATAATGAAAATAAATTTTTTAATATTCTAGATATTCGAAACATTTTTTTTTTTTTAATTACATAACAAAATAAAAATCATAAAACGAAAATTTGAGTTTTTTTTTTAAGAAAGAAATATAAAAATATTTTTTAGGGGAAAATTAATTCCGAATAGAATTTCGATTTATACCCGTCGGATTTTTCCAAATCGGTATGATTGTGTATCACGTAACTAATTCCACAAATCTTTGTGTATGTGTTTACGGGACTAATGATAATCGATGATTTGTAACAAACATCGGAGAAAATTAACAGCAAACTTAGTGAAAATGCATTTTTAAAATTAGGTACAATATAAACGGAACAAACGGTATCAAAAATTGATGATATCGATTTGGTATATTAGAATGATATGCCTAATTTAGGATGAATAATAAAATACTGCTACTACGGATAAGAATCTCTCATATATTTGTGTTACCGCCCCTATTGTCATTGTCGTATACAAATTAACAAAATTAGCAGTGTGACTCACAAGTGGTTACGGTACATTTCGCCGAAATCCATTTCGCCGAAGCCATTTTGTCGAAGGAATATTTCACCGAAGGGGTGTTTCGCCGAAGAACGTTTCACCGAAAGTGCATTTTATCGAATCCATTTCACCGGATTGTCCATTGCGCCGAATTCTCAATCGATTACATTTTATGAAAATATTCATCGCGCAATGATAATAAAATAATTTTGAGATTTTTTTTTTTCCAGAATATTATCACTTTAACATTCGAGTAACTTATATTAAATTCTAAGCAATAAATAAATAACTTTAGAATCCTGAAAACATTTATTCACGAAAAAGTAAGTAAAAAAAGATTAATGTAGTATTATAAACAACGAGATAAATTTAATAAAAATCATCTAATTTAAAAAATTTTTCTAGAAAAAATTCTTTATATACTATTTTAGTATAAAACAATAAAATAACCAAATGGAATAAATAATTTTTTGGCGAAATGTTCATTCGGCAAAATATCCATTCGGCGAAATGTCCATTTGGTAAAATGGCTTCGGCGAAATGGAATTCGGTGAAAAAGAAATGGTTTTCGGCGAAACGTCCTTTCGGCGAAATATCCCTTCAGTGAAATGGTTTCGGCGAAAAGTCCGGATACCCTCACAAGTAATATGTACTGTATTTGAAGATAATTGTCGGTCTAAGTATTTCTTGTGTAGTGATTATTTTAAATTATAAATACCAAACATGTATCTATTTTTTTTTTTTTCTTTTTTATCATTGTAAAAATGAAATAATATCAGGTTTCATATTCCGGTCATTTGGAATGCGGCAAATTAAAATACCTTTACATATTTATCAAAAATGAACGAATTTTTTTTTTAGACTTGGATTGGTTTTCAATATTATTAAAATATGTATTTATTTATACAAAAAATAAAATAAAATACAAAACGTCAAATACTATGGTAAGATGCGAACCCATCAAGATATAACCAAGATTGAAAAAATACGCAAACAATAAATATAATATAAGAAAAATTGAGAAATGTAATGCTAAACCGCCTGAACGAGCATTTGTATTACAGAATTTACGTGATTTCTTTGATTGGTACCGTACCGCACTGCTTATAGTATCCCCATAAGTTAGTACCCCCACGTTATAAGACCCGCGTATTTTACTAGATATAAAATTTTTACTCTCAATTAGTACCCCCTTAATTCTGGTAACTTTAGCTTAATTCTGGTCAAAATTATTATGTACTCCCCTCATATAATACCCAGTATCTCACAAAGTACCCGCGAGTATTATATAATTTTTAAATCAGGTATTTTGTATAATACCCGGGATTTCTATAAGCAGTGCGGTACGGTATCAGGTGATTGTTTCTTTCCTATAAAAAGATTTCAAAATGTTTGTTAATTTGATATATCCTTTTATCAGAGCTAGTAGTTTATGGAAAATAGCGTAATATCTAGTTGGTTCCAACGGGTTTTGTCCTTCATTCCCGATCATATTCCTAATTTCAACAAGAAAACTAATGTATTGTATGTTGCGCATTTCCAAAATGCACCGCTAGAGACCTTTATCGTATATGTCGATTCTATGTTGAAAACGGCCTGAAAGATTAAATCCCGGAGAATATTGGGTTTAGATACAATGTGTAAATCGACACTTAAACTTGCAGAGTTTCGGGTGGGCAAAAGATCTTTTGTACAAAATCGGGATACTCTCGTTTTGATACAAACAGGAGTCGTGCAATGCTTTAACATCAGTTATAACGACAGGAATCACTATGGTATTTTTTCTTCTGATAGCATTAATAGATGATCAAGTAACAGAATTGATCAAAATAGAGATTTCTTGCCGTGGTCTCTATGCATCGACGGCACAACCAGTACATTATCAACAAAAGTTTTCATGTGATCTAACACGTGTGATTATTACAACTCCTAAAAAATTTAGGAGTTCAATAAATGTTAGACCGAGTTGGAACTTTACTAGAGAGTGTAATAGATAAAGCAAATTCCCTATAAAAAATTTTATCCGTCATTTTTGTAAAATGAGTCTTTCACGGATCCATTATCGGAAAATGTAAATAATTCGATGAGCCATTTACGGAAAAAAGATGGAATATAAACACGGATCGACTTTTTTTATAAGGATTGCATTTTAAATCGAAGAATATTTGAGGTAATATTTGAATTGCATTCTTAACGAACTCATTTATTATTATTTTTTAAAGATTCTTTGCGACCTTAAAAAAAATCATTCCCGATTGATCCAATTTTATTTCTAACAGTTACTTGTCAAATTACTGATGCATAGGAAACTGTAACGCGTTTTGGCGCAGATTATCGGAAAATGTCAGTGGTTCGGAATAAAGTATATACTTTTCAAGTGCAAAAAAAGGATAATAAAGGTTAACTTTTGGAAGATATTTTAAATATTATTAACAAAATTAAAGTTTGAAAATGTATAATTCATTGCGTGTTTATAAAAGGGTGTAACAAAATCTCCAGGAAAAAGTCTCAAAGAAATAATAACTATAATGAATTGTCCGCCAAAGAGAAATCTACTGCACTTTCGCTTAGAAATCTGGAAAGAATCGAATAATTATTGCAATCAATGCTTTGGAATGGGAGTAAATGAACATATGTTCAAGTAGTCAGATCTCTAATGTTAATGGTAAAGTAAGTCATGATGGGTTACCTGCAAAATCAATAATTAGAAAGGATATTAGAACGGTTATAGCAGGATAAGAATAGGTAAATATTTATTCATTTATTTATGTTGTGCCTCGAGTATCGATTTGCATCAGTTGCATCAATTGATAGCTGCGCGCGTCAGATGTTAATTGACGTCTTCCATAGTAAACACTTTTATATGTCACAATGAATTATACATAATATTTTGAAAAAACTTACGATTAATAAATCACAATAGGACTACATATTTTTTAATGGCGTAAATAATTTAAAAAATAATGAAAAATTGTTTAACTGTTTAGTTAATGTTTAGTTAATCCTTAATGTTATGAGACAAGTGACGCGCGTAATCTACAGTAGATGTACTTCCCATATATTTGTTGTTGAAATATTGTATTCAGAAGCTGCACCCTTCTTAATGCTACATCAGAATAGTGTTTCGATTCGGATAAGACCTAGAATATTTTCACGTGAGATTGTGACTAAAAACATTATAAATCTCAGCTCTGAATGGACTATAATTTCGACCAGAAATAAAATATTGTTACTTCATAAATTTGAATTAATTCTGGTAGTTCTATCTTTAATTAACCGAACCGGTATCCGGATAAAAACCGGATAAAACCGCTACGGATCGAAACACTACGCCAGAATAACCATTCCTCATTGATGTCATGAAAATTTCAATCTAATTTTTTTGACACAAGGTTAGTTAAAGAACCAAGATTTTTGATCTAGAGATGATAAAGATGGAGCTTGACTGTTCAACTGCAAGCTAGAAGATAGTGATGGTCTTATTGATTGTTTCATATTCAACAATGACAGTGATAGTTCAGATGTGAATATCTCAGGTTTCGAAAATGAAACTTTTCTATGTTGAGTTGACTGGGCAAAGTTTATATTCATTTGTTGTTCCAGTTGAAAACGTATTACTGGTGGCTATGCAAACTCGAGAGTTTTGATTGAGTTAATTTAGGTTTTTTCAGAATTTGCACCTCCTAGTAACCCGCCATAATGCCAAATTCTTTGCATTTCATGAATTGAATTTTCTGTAAACATAAATTTATTAGGAGTGAGACTACACCATTTTACATTATGTGTATCGTGAGGTTTATGGTTTTTCCAAACCGTCTTGGCCGAATGACGAGGGATACTTATGGATCGCGCTCAATGAATTCAGCGATCAACCTCCATTCACAATTTCGTCAAAATTGTCCCATCCGATGGGAATGTAGAGTAACAGTTCCCTCTATGATAATAGAGAAAACACAATTTACAAAAATAGCTCTTTGCTTTGTTTTTTGAGTAAATGGTGACTTTCAGGATTTCACTGATTTGAACCAAAGACCACAGGGCTCGGATATCGTCCACATTAGATAATAGATCTGTTGGGTTTGAGAAGATCAAAGCTGAGAGAAGATTCTTGGTTACTTGCTTGTAATTTGTTGGTATTAGTCATTCTTAAATTCCAATATTATATTCATTACCTTTGTAATACTGTATTATATGTAATGCAAAATCAAATGGAAACAACAATATGTTATACTATTTATCAATTAATTTTTCTATTGTTTAATGCGTAGTCATGTAATTATGTAATTATGATCATGTATAACATAAATTTATTACTCATAATCAGTACAGAAAATTTACTTTTATTAGAACAATAGAAAGAATAGTACTTGAAACCAGGCTGCATATTGATTAGTAAATCATGTTGTGCAATTTTTGATTCAAATTATGATAATATTTATCAAATAATATTAAATAATTATAAAGTCATTGGGTATGAAGTATATTCAGGTACAATAGGTACAATAGAAGTATTTTGCAAATTATTATAATTTATTGTCTGAAGTCAACACAAAACCATGCAATGTTCATCTGTCTGCATATGGAAAACTATTATACTTTAACGATTAGTATATGAATATTTATTTATATATGAATGTCGATATTACATATTCATTAATCTTATTAAATAAATAGCTAAAACATAATTTTTGAGATAATTTCACATGAACATGTAAAGGTAGTAATTATATACTTTGATTGATTGTTTCACTTCAGTTACTTAATAATTTATAATTTATTTCCTTTATTTTCTAGTAATTACTGTCTATTAATAATATTATTATTATTCATATTTTGCAATTAATGATTTAAGATTCTGACCCAAAGTTAGTCATTAATAAGATTTAATTTTGGAACAAGTTAACAAGTTTGAAATTAATACAGTTTTTAGGATGAAAATAGTAAAAATCCTAAACAATTGTTTTTGTATACCAAATTAGGAGTAATGGAATAATATAGAGTAATAATAATAAGTATTTTACTCATTATTAAATAGAAATATATATATACACGATATTTTTTTTCTGAAAACAGTTTGTATTTCCACGTTTGCAGTTCATATAATAACAAAATACAAATACAGTTTATGTTCCCACATTTTGACAGAACATAAAATAAAAATAAAGAATATTATCACTCATATTAGTATAGTTGCAAATAAAAAATAATAAAAAACTTTTAAACACTTATACAGTATATGTATATTTTATTTAGGATAGTTATCTTAAAGATGTCGCGGGTTATGAAATTTTGAAGCGACTACTGTCTGATAACCCGGAGGGGTATCGGACATATACGCCATCATTTTATGATCGGCAATTCCATAATGATGTGTTTAGCAAGTATGAAAAATTTATGAAAGTGTGAAATAAACCCTTCGACTCAATAACTGAAATTGAAAGTTGTGCATATTTCACTTGTATTTTAAGTTTCTAAAAAAGTAGTTTTCTATACAAAATTGTGCCAAAGATTTACTTAATACAGTATGGATTTTTGAGAGAATGGAATGGGAATACACTTACGGCCGCAGGCTACTATATATTCACATCAGACTTGTATCAAGTGAGAAAGCTGTGAAACATCATTGTATAGTGGATTCGCTCAACAGATTGACAATATAAGAAAAAAGGACATATTAGGTGATTCTAGAGGGCATACAGCTAAATCTCACTTGGACATTTGTTCCAGAAAAGGTTTCAAAAATCAAAAAATTTAATGTAACGTATAATATAGCAAACGGTTGCAAACCCATAATATCAATGAATTATAGGATTATTTTATAGAACAAAAATGTAACTTTTTAAATAATATACCAACATATCATTTGAAAACTTTATATAAATAGAAAAGTATTAATTATAATAAAATCTTTAAGGGAAAGAGAAAAATTGTCCAAATAATCTAATAATAATTTAATGATATTAGAATATAGTTAAATTATATAATTTTTTAAATACGAAAGGGGATTAACCAATTCCTACGATCATCAATTTAAATAAAATCTTTTAAGAATGAAATTATCATTGAGATATATAATAGTATGATGGATAGATGTATTAGGAAAAATCATTGTATGCATTAGAAATGATGCAAATAAATAAGATAAAAAACATAATATATAATTAAATTTATTTGTTAAAGTAAGAGCTCAAAAAGAGGCAGAAAAAAAGTAATTGAAAATGAAATTGAACCTGACAAAAGAAATTATCAAGGAATAATCAGCATCTTGTGCAAAAAATTAATGTTGAAAAATGTTTTCATTATTTTAATCGTATGATTAATAAAGGAATAAATACAAAAAATTATCATTATTTTATTTAATATCAGCATGCGTTAAATCTGGATACGCGAAGATTGCAATCGATTTAAATTATAGAATGGTTCTTATTGTTCCATAATGAGTTGCTTACATTAATAATGGTCAATAATAATGGTCAATTAGGGGAAATGAAACATAATGAATTAAAACCTGATGTTGTTTGTATCAATTTCTTGTTGGATTCTTGTAATCAATGAGGCCATTCTTTGAATTATATTCTGATACAATAAAAAAATATCATTTAATCCCGGATAATGCTACTGTAACAATTTATATTGATGCTTGTACTTATAATAATTATTTTAATGCTGGAAAATTATTTTTTGGACATTTAATTAAAAATAATTTTCCTTTTCTGTTATTAAATTAATAATCAAAATATTTTATCTATAATTAATTTTATGATTTATGATTAAAAGTGGTAATTCAACAAAGATCAATTGAGGCAAGTAAATTTATTAAATTAGTCATTTACAATTACTTAAATAAATTAAATAATAACGAAGTAATTGAAGCTGTAAATCGTGTTTTATATCAGATATGATTTCAACAAAAAAAAGATTTAATTAAATTTAAAAAAATATAGTAGATAACATGTACACTAATTTTTGTAATTTTTAAATTTGATTTGAATGTAAAGAATTTGAATTTACAGTAAATAAAACAAATATAATATATCACTCGAGTCATTTGAGAGTAATATTGGTCAGCATTACACCATCACATGTTACAGCTGAAAGTGTATCAAGTTACTTTTATGATTATAAATATTGGTATACTTATTATTTTTTTAATATGAAATATTATATTTAGTGTTAATTAGTACTTATTTAGTATAATTAACACTTATTTAATATAAATTAACACGTATTTAGTATAAATTAGCTTATTTAGTGTAAATTAACACTTAATTAGTATAATTTAACACATATTTAGTATAATTTAACACATATTTAGTATAAATTAACACGTATTTAGTATAAATTAACACGTATTAACACTTATTTAGTATAAATTAACACATAACACACCACCAGACGTATTTTCCCTATTTTTTAACTATTTTTTAACTTACTTTTAATTATTATAGTTTAACATCTATTTTTTAATTTTTTTTGTTTAACATTTCGGACTTTATTTTTTAACTATTTTAATTTTTTTGTTTAACATTTCAGACTTTATAAACGCGTTTGTTAATTTTTTTTTTTAGAAATAATAGTTAATAAAATAAATGAATGGTATACTTTATAACATTTCGGACTTTTATTTTTTTATTTTTTTTGTTTAACAATTCGGACTTTATAAACGCGTTTGTTTAAAAGTATTTCGATCAATATTAATTATTTTTTTTACAATAGTAAAAAATTAACTAAAAAAGAAATAAATGAATGCATGGTATACTGGATTAACATTTCGGACTTTATTTTTAAATTTTTTTCTTTTGATTTACCGATACTAAGGATGCTTCATTAATATTTAATAGGAACGTTCGTGATAACATTTTCTAATCTTTATAATCGTGTAAAAATATATATATATAACAAGTCCATGATAACTTTTTCTAATTTGTAAAATATATATACAGTATATCGAGTCCATAATCTTTCTAATCGCGCAAAAATATATATACAACGAGTCCATAATCTTTCTAATCGTGTAAAACAAATATATCCTTTAACCAAAATTCCTTGACAAAATGTTATCAGAAGAAAGTTCACTATCGCAGTAAGTGTGGTATATACAGTATCTATTATTTATTAATAATAAATATTCTTATTTTTTGCCCATTTCAGATTACTGGCAAAATCAATATACAGAGTGGAGCATCGAATCTTGGGATGCATTCTACCTCAAAGAATACCCCAACGTGACAATGCGAACTTCACATAGTGACTTAGCTGGTGAATTAAGATGTATTACAGAAAATTCATCATCCAGAATAAAGGAGAAGGCACTGAAGTTGTTCCACATATTGGAGGTTAGTGTTTTACACGTTCTCAGGAATGTGAAATGCTAGTGAGCATAGTAAAATGTGCTACACCCTGACCCTTCGTGCACAGGGAAGAAGAGCGTCCAGACACAAGTATCTGATATTCGTCGCTGCGACGTGCATATCTTG